>CABHPP010118998.1:0-39472 GCA_902168425.1 Peromyscus attwateri | reverse complement strand
TAAAGACTTGTTTTAACAATACAGACTAGTACACAGATACCTATTTGCCTTGAAGGAAGAATAGTAAAAACGGGGAAAAGTTGAAGATGCCATTTCTTATAGTTTTACTTATTTTTGGAAAATAAGAAATAAAATTGGGGTTGCTGATTTAGCTCAGTGGTAGAGCACTTGCCTAGCAAGCACAAAGCCCTGAGTTCAGTCTTCAGCTCCAGGAGAGAGGGAGGGAGGGAGGGAGGGAAGGAGGGAGGGAGGGAGGGAGGGAGGGAGGGAGGGAGGGAGGGAGGAAAGAAGGAAGGAAAGAAGGAAGAAAAGGAAGGAAAGAAGGAAGGAAAGAAGGAAGGAAAGAAGGAAGGAAGATTATCTAATAAAGGTGGGTCAGGAATTGGCTAGATAGAACATTCTAGAACACAAAAAAGCAATGATAGAAAAGGTTCAGAGGTAAGACTGGCTGGAGCCAAGAAGAACATAACAAAAACATTGCCTATCAAAATGGAGAGTGGAGGGGCTAGAGAGATGGCTCAGTGGTTAAGAGCACTTACTTTGCAATTACAACAACCGGAGTTTGGATCCAAGCACTCATATAACAAGCCAGGTATTCTGCAAACATGTGTTAATTCCAGCTCTGATGCCCTTTTCTGACCTCTACACACATACTCATACATTCGTACAGGTACACACAGAGATATACACAAATAAATAAATCCTTTTTAAAAAATGGAGAATGGACACACATCCCCAATCAAGACAAAATCAGAAAAGCATGTATCAATAAAGAAAATAGAGGAGAGAAAGAGTAGAGTCTTTGCAGAATAGCCTCCACTTCTCTACTACAATAAAGGGCAACATCACTGGCCAGGTATGGCGATAACTGCTCTTACTCTAAGTACTGAGGCAGAAGAATCAAAGACTGGAGGCCAACTTGAGGTACACAGCACTACCCCGTCTATAGATACAGCTAGACAGACAGACAGATAATGCAATAGATCTATGCAATAATCTGTTTCAAAATGTGTCTTCAATGATGTTTCACTCAATACCAAAAAGAATGTAATTTTGTCATTTACAACATGGACGAAACTGGAGGATAATACATAAAGAGAAATCATTCAGTACAAAATGGGTATTGTCCATCACAAGTCACTTTTACTGAGGTCATTCAAGCAGTGTGTAGGACCTAACAAACTAGCTGCCTTGTTACTTGCTCCATTAAACCAATGACATATGTCTAAACCTATACTGTGTTCATGAGAAGGTGGAGGAATACATGCAACATGCAAGCAGAAGGAGGAGACTAGAGAGAGGACAGGAATCAGTAGGAGGAAGGGGAGGGGATGGAGGAGAGTAGTGAAGGAAGAATGTGTGTGGGGCTAGAGAGACGGCCCAAGGGTTAAGAGCACTGGCTGTTCTGGACCCGGGTTCAATTCCTAGCTCACAACTGTCTGCAACTCTAGTCCAAAAGGATCTGATGCTCTCTTCTGGCCTTTGTGGAGATCAGGCACCAATATGGTACACAGACATACATGGAAGTAAACCACTTATACACTTACAAAAAGAAAAGAAAAATGTATGTTTTGAAACTAATTACTTTGTTATGTTAACTTGAAATGTTTTTAATTTGAAAAAATAAAATTCAACATGCAAAATATGGAAAAGGTCCATGTGCATGTACAAAACGACACCAACAAAAGAAAGCAGTAGTGTGACAGACTGATGCACTGCTTCAGATCCAAGCAAATATCGACTCTTTAACTAAACACTACTGGTAGTCCATAAAGACAACTTGTAAAGGTCTACGAAAAACCAGACAATATGCTATATAACCACTGTTCATAGATCTGTCCAAGCTTAATCCTTGTACCTTACTGTTGCCATGATCTATATTAAAGTAAACTGATTCCTGCAGCTATATTTACACTCCATTAAGCACAGCAACCTGAGGGAACCCGTTAAGAGTTAAGGTGAGGCATGTGATTTAGCTGCCTCAGACCATCTAGTACAAGTCTCCATCCAGTTCAGATCAAAATGCCAAGTGAACCACAAGACCCTGTGTGATCTGCAGCAGCCTAACTCTAAATCCTACCCACCACACACATCTGACCTCATCACCTACTATTCTAACTTCCAACAGCACCCCCCTCCATCACCTCTGCTTCTGTTTTCTTCACAAGCCAGATATTCCAAAGCAGGACCTCTGTCTGCATCTGCTCCCTTCTATATTGACTGCTCTTGTCTAAATCTCTGATCTCTACTAAAGTCTTGTCAGTACGGCTTTCTCTCAACACCCTACTAAACACATCAAAGCAATCCACCCACCATAACAACACACGGCCCTCCCTTGCTTTACTGATTTCCTTCATTCTTTTCACTAGTTAGTATGTGGATGGGTATCTAACTGACATGTGTCAACAACTGTAAACTCTCGGAAGGCTCTGATTTTTCTGTTTAAGACAACAGTGCACAACAAACACTAAGCACTGCACACATACACTACAGAACACCCGGCCGAACAAAAACAATAAAAATAGTACCTCGCTTGGGAAGAGAACAAAGACAACAGTGTATTGATGTAAAGTTTACAAAGTCATCTCACAGTGATTTCATAGCCTGGATAACTAGGTGATGCTGTGGATATCGCTCTGTCGCTCTGTATAAATAAAATGCTGATTGGCCAGTAGCCAGGCAGGAAGTATAGGCGGGACAAGCAGAGAAGAGAATTCTGGGAACAGGAAGGCTGAGTCAGGAGATGCTGCCAGCCGCTGCCATGAGTACCAACATGTAAGATACTGGTAAGCCATGAGCCATGTGGCAAGGTATAGATTTATAGAAATGGGTTAATTTAAGATATAAGAACAGCTAGCAAGAAGCCTGAGCCATTAGGCCAAACAGTTTAAATAATATAAGCGTCTGTGTGTTTATTTTATAAATGGGCTATGGGACTGCCGGGGCTTGGCGGGACCCGGAGAGAAAAACTCTGGCTACAAGGTGAGACATCCATCGTCCCCACTCACCTTCACTCCCTCTCTCTAAAGCACTGGACTCCTGGGCTGCGAGTACTTCAGCTGTACTTGTGTCTGTTGTCTTATGTCAGCGCTTCCTTTCACTATGACCTCCTTTGGCCCAAAATATTTTTATACAACCCCAGTTATATAGATACAAAACCAGACATACAAATTATATTTAGTGATAGTAAACCATAATGAAATTTAAAACAGTTCTTTGTTATCGTTGCCATTTATTAAAGATGAAAATAAATTTGCATAGTAACATGGACAGGGTTATTCCTTTTTTACATATAGAATGAAATTTTGGTTGGATATCCGAAAGTGCAGGACACAGTGCCTCCTCAACATTGTTCAAAATCAATCAATATTTTGATTTTATAATTGTCCAATGCTGTTTTACCTAAATACATAGTACAAAATGTCAGAAGAAAGATTAGGGCCATTTAGAAATTATGGGAAATTCTGTCTTAAACCCAAGCCAAAATTCACCTAACTTTTTATGAAAAGTTTTGTCAGCAACTCAAATAGTAATCTTAAAAACCAGCCACTCGGACACAACACAATCCAAAGATACACTGCTCTGACACTCCCATGCAGAAGAATGACAGCAGGGACACACTAATGCTCATTGTTTGCCATCATTAAACCATTATGTTTCTGTAGCAGAAAACATTTTAGCTGAATGGTTAAAAAAAAAACTCTGCAGCTCATAACATCCGATGACCCCAAATCTGAGCTGAGGCATTCTAGGTAATGTTCAGTGGTGTCCCAAGAGGAAGCTCTCAGGCAGTGCACAGTGCTTGTGTTGTAGGTCCAGAATCAAGGATGCAGTGAAATTGCACAATGTGACACAGGTGAGCAATACCACAAACACTTGGTTCATTATACATTTAATTTTCAATTACTTTTTGTCTGTTGCACATTCAAAACCTTTCTATTGTTATCACATTATTTTTTAAACCCCACATGCAGTTACATGACATTATGGGTTTGCAAATCAAGTTTAAGATGCTAGGCCACTTTTTATTTTTAAAGATGCACTGCCACTTTAAGCACCATGTTGACATATCCCCAATAGTCACCAGATGGCAGCATTGAAGCAAACACATGAACTTTTGAAACCATCTTTGAAAAACACACAATAAAAAACTAGCCCAGTGACTTCAGTTACTTGAAATTTATAGCATGAAATAAAAGAACTTTTAGATGCAAACTTTAGTGTATCTTACACAAGGGGCATTTTTGAGAACTCTAAATCCATCATCTGAGATACTGTCTTTTTAAAGCCTAGTGAAAATTAGAATAAAGAAAATATCTAAACAAGTATTCAAGAAGATCCATAAGAAGATAGTCAAGAAGTACCTGATTCATATAACAATGATATTGACAAAGACCAATAACACTAACATGAGGCAATAGATAACTGTGGTGGTTTGAATGTAACTGGACCCCATAAACCCATAGGCAGTGGCACTAATAGGAGGTGTGGCCTTGCTGGGGTAGGCGAGGCCTTGTTGGAGGCAGTATGTCACCGTGGGTGTGGGTTTTGTGGTCTATGCTCAAACTACATCTAGCGTCACAGTTCACTTCCTACTGCCTTCAAATCAAGATGCAGAACTCTCAGCTCCTTCTCCAGCACCGTCTCTGCCTGCATTCCCACCATGTTTCTCACCTCTGAAACTGTAAGCCACCCAAATTAAATATTCTCCTTTATAAGAGTTGCTGTGGTCATGGTGTCTCTTCACAGCAACAGAAACTCTAAGGCAATAATAAATGCACCACTCTTCCAGACTTGAATATAAAATATCTATAATACATGCAAAAAAAAAAGCTTAACTAAATTACTAAAACTCATTTTTAAATCAAATGGCACATCATAAAAAGGCACTCTGAACTCCATTTTTATTAGGTACCTAAGACGGGCAAATTCAAGAAATCAGGAAGTAGAATGCAGAGTACTGGATCCTGGATCTAGGGGCAGAGGTAGTAGGTTATTGGTTAATGGGTAATGTCTGAGATGATGAAAGGTTTTAGAAATGGACAATGGTGATTATGGTTCCACAACACTCTGAATGTCCTAATGCTACTGTACTGTACATAAAAATGGCTAAACCAGGAAACATTATTCTCTGTATATTTTAACACAGTAACAGAATAAGCACAGCTGGTTTCACTGTCTTGTGCTCACCAGGCCAATGATTTGAGTGTCCTATGGACTGTCCTCACTTTGACCCCTGTGTTTTCCGAGGCTGCACAACTCTTTCCCTATGTTATCTTGTATGTGTACTGCTGACTGGATTTAGAAAAGCAACTGAAGTGCTCTACAAAAATCAAAACAATTTAAATCAACTATTAATAATTAAATTTGTACTGAGATTAAAATTTTACCATTTCATACTTATAACTACATAAAAGTTGAGTTTTCTTACCCAGTTATATAAAAATAACTCACCTTAACAACTTTACTGCAAGTCAAGTCTAAGAACTAAAAATTGTGCATCAAGTACTGCTCATTATCAAAGTAAGATCTATTTCTGACATTTTTTCTCTTATCCAGCAAGATTACTCTGCATGAACAACCATAAACTTCTCTCAAATCGTACCTCTTTCAGTCTCCCAGTGATTTTTCAGGACTTTGCCTATTCTGACCATTTCTTCTCCAATAATCAGGTAAATATAACTCCAAATTAATTTCCTCCCATAGATATATAAATTCATAGAACTTAATTTTTAGCAGATGTGAAACATTGAAAATGTCTATTGTCAAAGCATTCCATTATATATATATAATACCTAAAAGATAAAGACTAGGTCTTAGCTTAGCTGAGTGGGAAACTGGACTATTCTCAGGCATGCTATCATGAAGTAAATGAAAAAGACGTTCAAGAATTAAGTACTAGGGGGCTGGAGACACAGCTCAGTGGTTAAGAGAGTTCTCTGCTCTTCCAGAGGATCTGAGTTTGGTTCCTAACACCCAAACAAGGCAGCTCATAACTCCTGGAACTCCAGCTCTAAGAGATTTAACACTTGCTTCTGGCCTCCACGGGCACACACATACACAGCATCTCAACACACATGTGCACATAAATAAGTCTTTCCTAAAAAAATAAAAATAAAAAAAAGATTTGACAGGTGGTAGTGGTGAAAACTGAACACTGAAGCACCACGTTCTCTTGTAGTCAGGTAAGTCTTCAATCTCAGTTTTACCGATCAGTCCACTTCTTTCCTATTAATCACCTTCCACAGCTTCAGCTCCTTCCAAATCCCTTCTGACAGTTTATGTCACACTCTTAATTCTTCCAATCACTCTAGTGCCTTGAGTAGTATGTACTAAAATGAGAATTTCTTGAAATTAATTTTTTTACCCAGTTTACAGTGTCAGAGAACCATGTTTATTTCCAAACAGGACATTCAGTTATGTATACAAAGCCTCTCCACTAGATTCGATAATCTGGGGAACTGTAATTAGGTGTAACTAAATCGAATTAATTTTATCACTAATTTATTCAATAGTGTATACATTAAGATACAATAGTTAAGACTGATGGCAAAAGAAAGTTAATAATTAGGTTAGTAAAGATCAATTTCAGCTTCCATTTTTACTATACATGAGAATTGTTATAAATTTAGATAAGAAAGCAATCATCTAACAGATAAACTAATCTATTTTCTATTTCTTAGTTGGGTGACATAAAAAATAATAGAAACATTGCCAAATGTAATTTCTTTAAACATTTTATTACATTTATTTACTGTATGTGTGCACATGTGCACACGTCACTCTTCGTATGTGGATGTCTGACAGCAGCCTTTGGGAGGTGGTTGGCTCTCTCTCCTTGAGGCTGTACTCAGGCTGTCAGGCTTGGCAGCAAGCACCCTTGCCTGCTGAGCCATCTTGCTGGCCCGCTCAATTTAAACTTAATCCTAGGAAGCTGTGGAGGCTTATCTTCTAAATGTTTCGGGATTATCTGAGAGCTGTTTTCTGTCTTCAACACTCCATCTTCCTCAGTCATCCAAACAGGGTTTTCCAAGTGATGATTCCCTTGTTCTTCTTTTGTTATCATTTTTACTTCAAGTGTCTTTTACATGCCTAACTCTTGAGGTTTAATAAGTATCACATGCAATCTCTTATATACCGACACCGTGGCTTTTTTATGTCCTATAATTTTTTTCTATTCACTGCTATCAGATTAACCCTCTTGAAATATGTTTTACCCAGTGACTCACATGGCTCAAAACTTATAAAAACATATTCCAGTGGTTAACTGCTACATGCTGGCATCCAATTTCTTTCTCCAAGTACCAACCAGCCTTACCATCCCATCTTCCTCCACTCCTCATCTATTCACCTGTTTACAAAGGTTTTTGTTGTTTGGTTTTTGAGACAGGTCTTGACATCTGTGACTTAAAAGGTAAGTCTGGCTTGCCCTGGACTTGCAATCCCCTTCCTGCCTCTGCTTCCTGAGTGCTGAGACAGGCTTGAACCACCACACCTGACCCAAGATCACGCCCTATGTTCTTTCTCCAGATGATGTTATCGCTTTCCTGACAGTCCCTTGTGTCCTTCCCTTGAAAATCAGCTGGAGTCTTGCTTAGACAGACAGGGTTTTCCCAGTTCTAGCATTCTCTGAGCAAGATATCTCTTTAGTATAAAGGGGTATGATAACCGACACACTTACCCTGTCAGACTGAGATACAGCAATGTGACTCAAATATAGACAATACCTGATCAACTGTCATTTCCTCTACCTTTTTTGAAAGAATGCCTCATCTCCAAATCTCATTTTTGCTAACTGACATTTCTTAACTCTGGGCAAGTGTTTGCCCTATTTTAACTTTCCAATAGTGGTGATTAAAATTTTCTATGTGCTAATTTATTTCTACATATGGTATTTACTTACACATGTGTATTAAGGTTTTCTAAGCCTTTGTATTAACATTAGAAATTACCTACTTGAGTACAAGAGCATTAAAAAAATACTATTTCTATGCTAAGATACATATACATATACAAATACAAACACACACATTCCTAATGGCTTAGGAGAAGCAAAATGCTACACAAGACCTTCAAGTTCATTGCAGTTTTCAAAACTGTAATTCTATGCACTTAATTCAGCCAGACTAAGGGTTAAAATAAATAACACTTGAACAAACTGATGAGCAGCACCATTTTTCTCAAAATTTACCAAGAATAACTACTGATCATGCCACAATCTTGAATTACTACTGGGCCAAAAAGTATACACATATCTAAGATTTTAGATACACACTGTCAAACTGCATTTCTGAGAGGCTACCCTCACATCAATAACAACAACCGTATCAGCTATAAGACCCTGCCGCAGGTCCTGCTCACCCCTCTACATTCTTCATTATGCTCCATATACTCTATTTTTCCTCTGCCAGACAGATGGCTTTCTATCAGTCATCATGAACAGAGCGCACACGCGCGCGTGCGCACATACACAAAGATAAAGATGGAAAAAGGCAAATGAGCTCCTTCCAGTCTACACTATATTCCTACAAGTATCACCCTACTATTGGACTGTTTGCCAGCATTTATAGTCATTATAGTCTCAGCTTCTCTCAGGACTAGACTCATCATGTTCACAAACACTGTCATCAGTCAGGTAATATATCCTCATCAGGCAGTGGTGTCACCTAGGACCATCAGAAAACACAGATATTTACATTACGATTCTTAACAGTAGCAAAATGACAGTTATAAAGTAGCAACAGAATTAATTTTAGGGTTGGGAACCACACAGCATGAGGAACTGTATTAAAAGGTCGCAGCATTAGGAAGGGTGAGAATACTGTCATACAGAGTCTGAGTCCCAGGTTTGTGGAGGTCCTTTGTCCAAGCCTTCGCAAGCAACCAGGCAGTGGGTCCTCTTCATAAAGTTGAGATAGCCCTATGCAACTGCTTCTCCAACCACTGAAAATCTCAAACCTCTCCTGGTTCTCTCAGCCAAAGAGGTAATAACTGCATCAGTAAATTAACAACACCTCTGTGTTATTTCAGTGTTCCTATTTTTCATTTCAGATCTATCTGCTTTACCAACTCTCTATACTACTCTCTCCAATGAAATGTCTAGTGTTACAGACTAGTGTTTCTATGACTAGGTCTGGGATGTATAGTGTTCAGTATCTTAATAACTTGGCATATGTAGTTATTTAGTCTTTATCATCAATTTAACTGGATTCAGAATGACCACAGAAAACATACTTCTGGGTGTGTCTATGAGGGTACATCCACAAAGGTTTACCTGGACATGAAAGACCCATATGAATATGAGCAACACCATTCCTACAGTCTAGGGTCTAAACTGAAGAAAAGGGAAAAAGTTAGCTGAGCACCAGCATTCATTTCCCAGGCTTTCCTGGATGTGGATGCAACATACTCAAGGGCCTCTGACTGCTGCTAGGACTGCCTTGCCATGATGGGCTGCAAGCCAAAATGACCCTGTCCTGACAAAACGCTTGTGTCAGGCACTTTGACACAGCAGCAGCAGCAACAGTAACTACAGCAGCAGACTCATCGATTTGCAGGAAACAAGTGATCGAAACTGTGCCTTCTCTTCACAACATGTATGCTGAAGTCCTAACTCCCAGTATCTCTCTGTATTTGGAAACAGAATCTTTAGGAAAGCAATTAAAGTTAAATGAGGTCAAAGGGCAGAGCCCTAATCTATCAGGACTGACATCTCTTAAGAGGAAGAAACACTACAAGCATAGAAAAACGCCAATGAGAAGACACAGCAAGAAGACACCCATCTGCAAGACAGGAAGTCTCACCAGAAACAAACCTCACTCAGCCTTCATTTGAATTTCTAGCCTGCAGAACCATGGTAAAACAAAGATCTGCTGTTTGAGCCACCTAATCTATGGTACTTGGTTATGACAGTCTTAGCAGACTAAAAAAATTAGTGAACTCATGTCACACTAGTCTCATCTTTAATCTTACCTCCACCACACACCGTTTAGCCACTGTATTTATAAAGATACTGAGTTAGGTGCTGAGAAACAAAGCTGTAATAAAGCCAACTCCCCGCTCTTAGGTCATACACTCCAGCTGGAAGAATAGGGCACACACACTAACAGTGTGTGACAACACAACATGGACCACAGTAAGGAACCAATCCAGGTTTCCCAATTCACCTACTCAAAATAAGGCTGTCCCAAACCATCCAAAACACCAAGGACTGGGACCTGGGGGGAGGGGAGAGCCTCCTGTTATTTTCTGAAGAACTATGAAGCTTTAAATATATTTATTATTTTATGTATGTGAGTGTTTTGCCTCTGTGTACGTTAAGTGTACCATATGCACGCTGTGCCCACGGAGGCCAGAAGAGGGCACTGGATCTTCTCCAACGGGAGTTACAGAAGGCTGTGAGCTGCCATAATAGCGCTGAGAACCAAACCCAGACCTCTGCAAGAGCAGCAAATGCTCTTAACCACTGAGTCCTCTCTAGCTCATCAATCATGAAGCTTTAATGGGCTTATTTTTGTTTTTAGAGACTGAGAGTTTAGCCGTGTCATTAAACATCAGGAAAGAATAACAAGTTGGGTTTTGTTTTTCTTTAAAAAGCAAAACAAAACAAATAAACCCAACAACTCTTGCTTTTGCTTTAAAATCACTGGCAGTCTCTGTTCTGGATACTCAACTTTATTAGCAATCTTGAAACTAAGAATCACAATTATCTTCCTTAATGCAGCAACAGTAAACAAATGAAATGGCTTCTCTTCTAGAAAAGACTGTGCACAATGCAGACCAACAGTTAAGATTTTGTACTTCTGGACTCAGATGTGGCTTGATGGCAAGAGGACTTAAACTCAGTACTTCCAGAAATAAAAAAAAAGAAAAAGAAAATCAAAGCACTTCTATATATAAATGGAATTACATAGGCGCCTTTGACTCTCACAGCACAGCACATCTGATATTCATTCATGGTATGAATAAATAAATAGTAACATTCTCTATAACAATAGACAACAGTTCATTTATCTGTAATCTAGTTGAGAAACATTAATAAGAGTTGTTACCAAATTTTAATTCTTAGGAATTCAGCCACTGTAAATTTGTGCATTTTAAAAAGCAGTACTTTCCTAAGCTGTCTTCAAAATTCTTTGAGAAGATAGCTTTCTTCAAAAAAAAAAAAAAAAAAGATATTTTCAAAACATCGATCTAATAATTTGAGGTGGTTACCAGTACCTTATCTTTTCCACACACACAGGCTATACTCTATGGCAACATTGTATCGAATTAAGATTCTTCTTTCAGACTAAATACGTTCCTTCTTCTTCAAAGCACAACACAAAGCCTTAAGGGGTTAACAAGTTAAAGCCTGATGACAGAGGCTTTCAAAAGAAAAGCCAGTGTGATAAAGACGAGTGCACAGTGATGTAATGCTTACTAAGGAAGGCCTGACAAATGCAGGCTGCACACCCACAGAGATCAGGGAGGGAGGCTGAAACAGCCAGCTTGGTTTCACACTGCCAATTTTTTGGCAGATGTTAAATTCCTTCTGCTGTTTTTCTAACTAGAACATTTATCTATGTAAGTCACCAGATCTAGAAGTTGAAAGGAGGGGAAAGATAGAAAACCTGTCTTACAGGAGCCTTCTGTGCATGCAGGCACTGCACGAAGATGTCTAGAAAGACAACGTGCTGCACAGACTCCAATTCCCAAGTGTATGTGTCCACAGATGCATTGCTCCCCTGAAGGCACAACTGTGGAAAAGGGAACTGTCAGTGGAGAATGAAAACCCTGTAATTAAAGTCCTGCCTCCCAAATAAAGAGTCCCTACTAAAAGTGTTCTCAGCCCTTGGGAGAAAGGGGTAAGGATTCTAGACTTGTACAGAAATAATTTCTGCAAAGAAGTCTGACCTGATCTGCCATTCCATCTGAACCATGTGCCACAGAAATAAATCAGTAATGTTTCTGAGTAGAAGAGTATCTTATCAAATAACAATTATAAAAATACCTAATGTACAACACCATTTTTTAAAGGACTATGGGGAATCAAAACTGTTCTCATAAACAGTTCAGATATTTAGTAACATAGTCTTGTCTATAGCTAGGGAAGACTGCTGTTCTAGCATCTGCTGGGTTATCTGTAGCGTATGTACAAATGTGTGTGTACATTAGTTATCCTGAAAGCAAAACTATAAACTAGGCTATAAAATTAAGAGCTCAGAATTTGGAGCTTACCAAGTTTTATTAGTTTCTATAAATGAACACACTCTAAGACCCTATGACTTGGCTATACCCAAATACGAAACATGAAAAATTCAAAGTTGCATTATTTCTTTAAGCTAAGAAACCAGTTAATTTATTTTTGAGAAAGGGTCTCAGTCTAACCCCAAAGTCACTATGTAACCAAGGGTGCCCTTGGACTTCTGATCCTCTGCCTTTCACCTCCTGAGTACTAGGATTACAGGCATGCACCATCATACGAAGTCTATACAATAATGGTATCAAACCAAAGCTTTGGGCCTTCTCAGCAAGCATTCTACCAATTCAATTATTACCTCACCCCTTTTGTGAGCCAGTCAATTTAACCTAGTCTAAAACCCCAAAATACTTGAAGATCATAATGCTGTCATTTCTAAACTACCACAGAATCTAGGGCAGGAGAGATGGCTCAGCACTTAAAGACTATGTACTGCTCTTCCAGAGGACAGCAATTTGGTCCCCAGGGGCAGCTCCCAAGTACCTGGAACTCCAGCTCCAAGGGACCTAAATCCCCTCTCCAGCTTCTACGGGCACTGCACTCACATACACTAATCCACACTCAGGCACACATATATACACATAATTAACAAAATAAATCCTTTTGAACGGATGTGAGTGTTTTACCTGCATATATGTTTGTGCACCTCTTGTATGTCTGGTGCACATAGAGAATGGTACAAGATGACTCTGGACTCGCGGGAACTGAAGTTATGGATAACTGAGAGTTGTAATGTGGGTGCTAGGAACCAAACCCAGGTCTTCTGAAAGAGTAGCCAGTGCTGTTAACTGTTAAGCCATCTCTTCAGATTCTAAAACAAGTAACTTGTAAAAATAACACACAAATACCCCCAAGAATAGACCATGAAAAACAAACAGGAGAGAGTGCTGAAGTAAGGAATGATTTGTAAGTAACTTTTATTTTACAATGGCATATAGTTCTTACGGTCATAGTAGCCTCAACACAGATTAATTTAGGTCCTCTTTCAGATGAATAAATCAACAGTTAAAGGTGGTAGATAGTATGACAGAAGACAAGTTCTCTAGTCCTAATTCTCCAACTTCAGAGATGGCAGGGCTGTTCATCTGCAAAATGGTAGTATTTGGCATGATTATTTTTAAGGTCTCCGAGGATTCTGAATATGAACCAGGGTTCCCTACTCCCAAAGAATCCATAAATCTAGCCAAAGTCATAATGGGTAATTATGAAGAGTAATCACATTGAATTGGCAATAGTGAAAGCCAGTGGTCAGTCTAGAGTGGGCACTTTCCAAGCACGTGGACTGCGTTCTGAGGCTCTAAACAGCACTTTTAATCCTAAGTATCTAGAGATGCAGAAGTGACGTTGAGCTAGCTTGAAGCAATCATTTTTTTCCCCCAAGTCAAGTAGGGTCATTACAATTTCAATTGTTACCTTCATAATGTCAATCAATTTAAATTCCATGAAGTCAGTCTCTCATTATTCTTGTTTCATTAGAAGGAACAATATATTTGGAATTAATTCTTTACATAGAATACGCACTTGCAAATTCTATTCTGCATAGCCCCAAATACCTCAGCCTAACATGATGAATAAAAGATAAGGTAAGAGTTTAAACACAAACTTGATGCACAAACACTAAATCACAACAATCTCATTAGGATAACCTGAAATCAACACTTTCAACTCCAAACCTCCTGAAACCCAGGGGCTGCAAGTGTGACTCAGCAGGTAAGGTGCTTGCCATGCAAGTCTGAAGAGTGGAGTTTGGGATCTCTAGGACCCATGTAAACACAGGGTGGGCATGATGGCTGTCCTGTAATTAGAGCAACAACAGGAGCCTTAAAGCAAGCTGGCTAGCCAGACTAGCATATTAGCAAGCTCTAGATTCAACTGCAGCACACTGCCTCAATGGATAGGGTGGAGAGTGATTTAGGAAGATTCCCGATGTCAAATTCCAGTCTCCACAGGAACACACATACCTACATGAACACCTTCTGGTAACAGTCTCTCTATCACTGTCTAGACTGTTCTAAGAACTTCTAGGGTAATGAGAATGCTCTGTATCTGTGTTGTCTGAGAGAGTAGCCACTAGCCATGTTTGGGTTAGTGGCTACTGTCAGTAATTTGTTTTTAATTAATTTAAAATTAAGTAGAGTTGGGCGGTGGTGGTGCACACCTTTAATCCCAGCACTCGGAGGCAGAGGCAGGCAAAGCTCTGTGAGTTCAAGGCCAGCCTGGTCTACAGAGAGAGTTCCAGGACAGCCAGGACAACACAGAGAAACCCTGTCTCGAATGAAGAGAGGGAGGGAGGGAGGGAGGGAGGGAGGGAGGGAGGAATGAAGGAAGGAAGGAAGGAAGGAAGGAAGGAAATTAAGTGGCTACCTATAGCTAATTACAACTATATTAGCACAAATCTACATAGATGGAAGACATCTTAAGACTGTAATTTTAAAGTTGAATAAAGAAATATAAAAAATGAATACATGGTATCTATAAAATTTTACCTTGAAAGTGATTTTAACAGAAACTATAGTATACAAGACTCTGAATGCACAGTACCTTGTGCAAGGTTAGTTTTTAAACCAAGTGTCTCACATCACATTTCATTATTCATTTTAAAAATGTTTTTGGATTTTATGTGTATAAATGTTTTGCCTATATGGATGGATATGCAACACACGCATGCCTGGTACCTGAAGGGGTCAGAAAAAGGCTTTGCTCCCCTGTAACTAGAGTCATGGGTAGTTGTGAACTACCATGTGGGTCCTAAGAAACCTAAACAAAACCTACTCCTCTGCAAAAGCAACAAGGACTCTTAGCTCCTGAGTTATCGCTCCAGCTTCTGTAATATAAATCTGTCTGGTTTTAGTTATCAGTTACTAAAGGTACATTAATGAGAGCACTGTAAATATTTACCCACAAAACTGAGAAAAATCAAGGTTAACTACAATAGGTTTCTTTCCTTGTGCATAAATTAACATAAGACTAATAAGATCTATTTGATTTAAATGAAATAAAGTGGGAACCATACGGTAACTGAACTGAGATAAAGAAATGGCTATTATTTTTATAGGGAATAATGATTAAATATTTTTAATGCTGGTATTTTAGAACATTTCAGAGTAACTGTACTCCAGATAAACAACTAAACACAGAAATGGCCTACACGTACATCAGGATGGCAAGTGCTTTACAATAGTTTCTCATGAACCAACTAACTTATGGGCAAAGAGAAAAGCCTAAGATGACTAATACATGTGGAGCTGTGTGGGTTTTGGTTTTTTTTTTTTTTTTCTTCCATCCTACTTACAAGTTTTGGTGTTTTCTGTTTTGCTACAAACATTAGCATCCTTTGTAAAGCAAAAGATTTGAATTAACTACATTCCACAATCAGTTAAATTAAAATCCCATATATTCAGAATCTCATTACAGAAAAAGTACATTTGTCTAACAGCAGCGACAAAAACAATTCTGGAATGACAAACTTATCTTTAAAGACTCTTTATATATGTTATCATAGTTATTTATCTCAATTACATTATTCTTAATAATAACTCCCAAACTGAAACCTAAAGCTAGTGGACAAAATTGTACAATGTGACTTGCTTATGATTTTCAATTTCCAAAACTCCTGAAGTCTATTAAGTGAAAATAAACTTAAAGATCCAAGTTTGCTTTACACAAGATACAAACTGTAAAATACTGTCTTTCCAACCTTTATAACTGGAAATAGTATGTAAGCTTATATCCTTCAACGCCAGACCAAAAACATTCAATAAACAATTAGGTCAGAAGATCATTTTCGTATATGTACTCGCTGAGTGAACTACCAAAGTACTAGTTTCCTATGAGGAAACCAAAAAAGGATGACGTTTGTACCCAAGGGTACACACACACACACACACACACACACACACATTTTTCTTTTAATGCACTCTTTGGATTCATTCATTCAAAACCCCTCAGGGATCTACAGTATGTCCCATACTATATTTGAGGAATACAGAGACAAAAGTGAACAAGATACTGTACTTAACTCATGCAATTTATACTCTAGCAAGAAAAAGACAACAATAAAGAGATGGGTACAATGATCTTCAGTGGAGATAACTAGTTCTGTGAAGCAAACAGGGCGCTCAGCAAGAGATGGATGTGGTAAACTGACACTTAGCAGAAACCTAGTGGGAAGACAAGACAAGGCAGAAGCAATAAAATACTCCCTGTACAAGGACAGCAGGGAAACAGACTGTGTGTCTATAAAACAGTGAGCACAGTGGTGGTCTAGAGGTGGAAGAAAACAGCTGTTTCTTATAGGACATCAGAGAGGAATCAAGGAGTCTCTGTTTCTGACTTTGGTAACAGGGTTATTTACTGACAAAGAAACTATCAGGAGACACAGTATGTTTTGTTTGCGTTACACAATGTTTTCATTTACTACATTTATTGGACAGGGAGCCCTCCCATGCCACAGCGCATGTGCAGAGGTCAGGTGACAACTTGCACGAGTTGGCTCTCTCCTCCCATCATGTGGGGTTCCAGGGACTGAAGTCAGGCCATCAAGCTTGGTGGTCAATGTCTTTACCACTGAACCCTCTCAGCAGTCCATAATCACATTAACTTCAAGTTAAAACAGTCAAACAGGCCAGAACAAGGACTCTAGGGATATGCACATGACTCAATGCTCAATCAAAAACGGTTTCCTTACAGGTTTCCTAAGCCAGGTTTGTATAGAAGATGTTTTCTCCACTCCAGGCTCACTTCCCATCCTGACCGCAATCATCTGGAGATGTCTGATACAGGAGACAATGCAAGCAGCCCAAAGAGAGGGAGAGAAATGAGAGAAGAGGCAACACAACAGTCCCTCCACTTTCCTGGGTTTCAGTTATCCACAATTCACTTTAACCACAAACTACTACATGGAATTTTTAGTACCAGTGCACCTAATTTTGTGTGTATGCATAACAACAAAAAAACAGTATATACAGGGTCCAGGATTATCCAACATTTTCAGGCATCCACTATAGGGTTCTGGAAGGTTAAGAGGGAATCATGTCAGTTCTGGCCCTGACAACCATTCCTATGGGTTGGTACTATGCATTACCAAAACACTCTTTTTACTCAAGGCTTTCTATCACTGCAACCTCAGAACTAACCAACACAATTCATTAAATGCCAATTCATTCTTTATTTCTCTTACTGAGCAAATCTATCAGGAGCCAGAAAAGAATACCTCATTTTAGAAACTAAAAAAGAAACAAGTTTTTAACAATGAAACATGAGTCATCAAGAATTACAAAAACATAAACATCTTTCTAATTCCCTAGAGCCCAAGGGTTATTTGTGGGACAATAAAGGCTTGAAAGAAAAACTAAAGATGGACAAATTAAACAAGGAAAAAAACAATCAATTAAAAAAAACAAGCAAAAAATGTGGGTACTTTACCAAAGAAGCTATAAATAAGGATGTGAAAAGCTGCTCTACACAACAACCATCAGGGAAATAAAAAATTTAAATCATAATGAAATGTAGGCTTGTTGTACACAAGCCTGGTGATCTCAGTTAAATTCTGGAGTCCATGTGAGGTCCTCTGACCTCCATTAAGTGGATGGCAGGTGTGTGCCTGTACCTGTACACAGAGGAAATCATGATGAAACACTTCTATATATGATTGGAACAGCTTTCTTAAAAACCAATGCAGCCCTTATTCAAAACTATGCTTGAGACCAAGTTTCAGGTTTCAGGGTTTTTAGGACTTCAGAGTATGCCTAAACATGATCATGTATCTTAAAGATGAGATGAGACCGAAGTCTAACAAAAAGTTCATTCACATGTCATGCATGAATGAACTGTTTCAAGAGGTCAGAAGTCTGAAATCGGCATTACTGGACTGAAATCAAGGTGCTCGTTGGAACACAGTCCCTCTACAGATCTTTTCAGTTTTCTCATGGCTCCTGGCATTCCTCAGTCTAATCACTCTGAGTCTTTATATCAGTGTGTACAGGTGCTTGTGCATGCATGGGGGTGGGGGGGAGAGATATGGGTGGAGAGAGAGACAGAGACAGGCACACACAGAGAAAGATCCTTCCACTTTTCTAAGAATACTAGTAATGACATTTGAAGCCTACTTAGACAATCCAAGACCTGTCTATGCATGTTTATATCAGTCTGCAGCTACCAAACACTGAAACTATCCTTTAACGGGACAGTAACAGTACATCCTAGTAATGTAGAAACTATTGCTCAGCAATAAAAAGGAATAATCTATTGATACACAATAGCATGACTATTAAATAGATTATGCTACATGAAAGAAATAAGACTAACAGGCTATATATGGTTTTATTTCTATCACAGAAAGAACACTCTAGTGGTTTGCCAGAGTTGGGATAGAAGAGGTTTAACTGCAAAAGAAAAACATGAAGGAAGTTTCTAGAACAGAACTTTTCTGTATCTTGGCTATGGTAGTAGTGACCCAATCCTCTGCATAAATTCAAAATATGTGTGACTGTATATAAATTTATTAATAAATAACTGAGCAAACAAATGAGTATGTCACAAAACAGAAGTGGCCCTGCCTTTTCCAGTTTAAAAAAAAAAAGTTCATGTACATATGTAAAGCTCCTCCTTTATTCAATAAACATTTAAAAATTAGATATATGCATCTTTGCTTTTATCTTCATCAAATTTATTAGCCCTTTTGTGGCTTTAACTCAAAATTGTCCACAATATTTATTTAATAACCCTATTTTATCTCAACAGAGGGAGATGGGAGGAAAGATTTTAAACAGTATGATAATTATTCTCATTTTTTGGTTTTTTGGGGGTTTTTTTGAGTCCTGCTATACAGTCCTAGAAATTGCTCTGCAGACCATGCTGACTTCAAACTCACACTCTTCCTTCCCTGCTTCAGCATTCCCTCCTGCATGCTAGGAGTACAGGTGTGTGCACCACACCTAGTCCAACCTCCTAACACACTTGTCCTCTGCCACAGACTGAGTGACCTTTGAATCAGCACCTAGCTATGCATGATGACATTCTGAGCAAAATGAGCTACACAAAAATTTAAAAGTCAAAATTTCTTGTAATACTAAATAAATCTACAAATAAAGTCACCCCTTTCTCTCCCTTTCTGATTATTTTCCTTCATATCATTTAAGCTCAGTGACTAAGAAAGCACAAAACAAAATGACCAAAAATATATTTTGTCTTCTTCAGGTATGTAATTGTCAATCGGAAGCCTAATTTTGTCCAAAAGTCCGTTTGTAAATTAGTTTTTCACAACTTGTAACAAAATATCCTATTGGAAAATGTTCTACATGTTCCCAAAAGTAATAAGCTACAGTATGAGGTCAAACCAAATTTTATATATATATATATATGTGTATATACATATATACACATATATATATATATAAAAACAAGAGGCTGGGGCAATACAGCTCAGCTGGGTAAGTGCTTGGACTACAAGTATGAGGGCTAAAGTTCAATGCCCAGAATCCACTTCAAGAGAACCAAGCATGGTCTAAGTACATCTGCAATCTCAGTGTTGCAGAGGCACAGACAGGCAAATGCCTAGGGCTGCAGACCAGCTAGTCTAGTCTACTTGCAAGTTTCAAGCCAGTGAAAAATCTGTCTCAAAAAAAAGGGTGGATGGCCCTTAAGGACCGACACCAGAACTTGTGCTCTGCCTTCTACACACACCCACACACTCTTGTGCACCTATACACATACACAGACACACATACACAAAATAAATAAACCAATCAATCAATCAAGACCCAGAATCTACACATAAAAGTCCTTTCGATGTTTGGGCACTGGGGCTAGAGAGTTGACTCAACAGTTTAGAGCATTTGTGGCTCTTGCAGAAAATCCAGGTTTAATTCACATTACCCCACATGTAGCTTACATCTATAACTCCAGTTCCAGGGTATCCAATACCACCTTCTGATTTCGGAGGGTACACCGATGGGACACAAACATACATACATGCAGGCAAAATACTCAAACACATAAATTAAAATAGTAAATACACTTTTTAAAAAAGAAGTTAATGTATCTTTCTAGGTCTTAACACAACCTGTAACATAAGTGAACAGATGATACACTCAATTATGAAGTACCTTTATTTATGAAGATCACTGTAACAAAGTGTCCTTCTACCATGGAAGCAACTAAGAAGTGTGTCTAAGACAAGGTTTGGCAGAGTTTCTCCCTAGGAGTGTTAGAAAGAACTTTACATTTTCCAAATCACAAGATTTGCATCATCCAGAGCATAAAAAAATGCATATACATACAAAAATAAAAATATAATCTCACAAAGATGGTAACTGAATGAGGATTAAGGAAGTACAACAGTCCCTTAGTATCCACAAGAAATTGTTTCCAGTCCCCACCTCCAAAGATGCCAAAATCTAAGGGATGCTCAAAAGTCTCATATAATATGGTACAGCATTCACATAACCTATGCACATCCTCCCAAATACATTTTAAATCATCTCTAAATTACTTATAATATCTAATACAATGCGAACGCTATCTATGTAAATGGCTATACTGCATTGTTTAAGGAATGACAAGGAAGTCTACACATTTAGCATAGACTAAATGTTCTTATTTTAATCTGCAGCTGACTGAATTTGCATGTGTAGAACCTGATTAATACAGAAAGCTGACAATTGACTGTAGCGGCTGTTTTCATTTGTACTGAGGTGAGAGATCCAAAAGAGAGAGAGAGAGAAGCTAATAGAGTGTGGTGCCTACTTGCAACTACAGTATACCGGAAGACTAAACGGCCCTGGACTTAAGTACTACACGTGAAGGATAAATACTTCAGAGAGCACACCAAGACAAAAACACAGGGGTCAGCAAGATAATGGGCACTCCCTTAGGACAAGGGTCTTTTCTGATGGCTCAATTCCCTGCACCCAAAATAGTCCTATGTGTTGTTTTTGTCACAGCTTACTGAATGAAAAGGACCTACTTTGAAGATAAGTATGCAACCCAAGAAAGAAAAGATGAAGGCCTGAACCAAAGAACTAAGAGAGATGGAGCCTCGAGGCTTGACTAATCTGCTAGAGAAATGCCTTGGTATTTTGCTCATCGATACTCAATGTCACCTTCCCTTTTACTAATGCAGCAGAGCCTACTGGGGCTCAGGATATACCACCCAAAAATATGACTGTAGGAGGCCAGAATGTGCTACCCCAAAATAGACTTCTTTGGCCTATTTTGAGTTTGTTATTTTGAGAAACTGCAGACACTGGAATGGCTCTGGAAAGCTGTCCTTTTATGAAAAGGCATTCACATCTGACAGAAGAAGGCCTGCTTGAGATGATCACTGTGGAGACTCTTCATCTGTACAGCAGGACTGCCTGAGCTCACCTGGTAGCTAGCTCATTCTTTCTTCACCCTCTACCAGTGACTCTGGCCAGAGTACATCTGCAATCTCAGTGGTGCAGAGGCACAGACAGGCAAATGCCTAGGGCTGCAGACCAGCTAGTCTAGTCTACTTGCAAGTTTCAAGCCAGTGAAAAATCTGTCTAAAAAGAAAAAAAAAAAAAGGTGGATGGCCCTTGAAGACCAACACCAGAACTTGTGCTCTGCCTTCTACACACACCCACACACTCTTGTACACCTACACACATACACAGACACACATGCACAAAATAAATAAACCAATCAATCAATCAAGACCCAGAATCTACACATGAAAGTCTTTTAGATTTTGCAAATCACAAGATTTGCATCATCCAGAGCATAAAAAATGCATATAAATATAAAAATAAAAATATAATCTCACAAAGATGGTAACTGAATGAGGATTAAGGAAATACAACAGTCCCTTAGTATCCACAAGAAATTGTTTCCAGTCCCCACCTCCAAAGACACCAAAATCTAAGGGATGCTCAAAAGTCTCATATAATATGGCACAGCATTCACATAACCTATGCACATCCTCCTTTCTGCAGTTCAGGATAATAATTTTTTGTTTTGTTTCACGTGTGTGTGGTGTGTATGTATGTGTTCATGTAGATATGGGTGCATATGTGCATGTGGAGACCAGAAGCCACTACTGGGTGTCTCCCATAGTTGCTTTCTACATTTATTTATTTATTTTTGAGACCGTCTTTCACTAAACCTGGATTTGGCAAGGCAGGCTAGCCAATGAGTTCCACAAGTTCTCCTGTCTCTATCTCCCGAACCCCAAAGCTGGAATTTACAAAATGTAAAAACCCTGCTTTTAAAACATGGGTGCTTGGAATCTGCACTCAGGTCCCCACACTTGTGCAGCAAGCAATTTATCCTACCAACTGAATTTCTATTATTTGAAATTCAAACCTGGCAATGACAATGTGAAAAACATTTTCTAAACATCTTAAGAGCTGTATACAAGGATTAATAACACCTACAATTTCATGAATGGTTTAACAGACATATGTAACAAATGCAAAAAGAACACTGAAGATTTTTTTCAAGGCTTGTCATTTTCATGGGCTTTGTAAGACTTTCTACAAAGGTAGTGTCATGTGGCTGGAAAGTGCTGAACTTGAAGAGTATAAATAAGAGAAAGGAAAATTCTTTATAATCTGAAATACTTAACTAACATGACAGCACCACTTCTATGAAGTTTATGGGAAAAGATGTTACCTCTCTTTTCCTTGTCTAGGTTTGTTCTACTCAGCTGATGGCACCAGAAACAAACTATGTGCATCAGTCTTCTTTGAAAGTTAAGAAATGAGAATCCATTCTGGCAAACAGCTCTAATCCCAACACCTGGGATTCAGAGGTGAAAGATCAAGAGTTCAAAGTCACCTTAGCTACACAGTGTAAGGTCAGACCTTGTCTCAAACAAAACAAACATAGAAATTTAAAGACTATTTTAATCTAAAAAGAGCAAATAAACAAATTACAAAGCCAAATGAATTATGTAGTGTGCAAGAAAAATAAAAGAAAGTCTACTGAAAAATTACATATAAAAAGTTCCCAACACCCCAAAGCACACATTTAACAACAAATTATAGCAGGTACTTGCCTAGCACATTAACCAATATACTGTCATTTGTTTCCTTTTTATCC
The DNA here is from genome assembly GCA_902168425.1 of Peromyscus attwateri. Lineage (NCBI taxonomy): Eukaryota > Metazoa > Chordata > Mammalia > Rodentia > Cricetidae > Peromyscus > Peromyscus attwateri. The sequence continues at coordinate 16,170 of CABHPP010118998.1, read as the reverse complement.
TTATAAAACCTGACCACAAAGCAACCATATAAAACATTTCTTTTGCTTGGCAATAAAATGAAATTATTTAATCTGTCTTGACTTATCTGTGCTAACTGTCCTAAAACTTAGGATTTTTCACTATTTTTATTACATAAATTTAAGCTATACCATATATTTTGACAAACATACATACTAAAATGATGGATGATCTATATCTATGTGTTATGTATGTAAGAATATAAAATGGTACAAGCAAATGTGCACATCCACCATTTCTTGACTTCCTTTATATCTGCTGTGGCACCAGTACCTTCAATGTACTCCTTCTCAGGAAAAGTCACAGATGTTTACAGACGTCACTATTACCTACAGCCTCCTGATTATGTCAGATCCTCACACCTGTGTACTCTACATAACCGGGATTTTCATTTGGGGTTTACACCTAATTTCCACAGAATTGCTGGGTATTCAATTCCTTCCTGTGTTTTTTAGAACTTGTGTGTGCGTGCTTGCACATGCATGCATGCGCGCACACACACACACACACACACACACACACACACTCTCACACACACACTCACACACACACACCACATTTTATTTACTGCCTGGCCTTGTTACTTAATGTAATGTACTACAACCTTATCCATATTGTGACAATGGCATGCATGACTTTTGCTTTGTTTTAAGGTAGAATAATGAATGCAAGTGTATTTCAGTTTGTCCACTGACCCTTCAATAGACACATTATTTCCCTATGTTGGCTATCAAGTGTTATGCTTTAATGATGATACATACCAATATCTTCAAAAACTAATATCTTCATTTGTTTTGGTCATATGCCCAGAAAAAAAGATAGTTGGGTCATGTGATAATTATACTTTTAATTTTTTGAGGTGCCTCCATATTGTTTTCCACAGTGGCTGTCCTAATTTACATTTTTACCAACAATACACTAAAATTCTCTCTATCTACCAGCACGTGTTACCTCTTACCTTTAAAAAGTGTCTTTTCTTTGATCGTTTCATCCGTGTGTGTAATGAATTTTAGTTGTTCTTACACGTGTCCCAACCCTCTCATCCCTGTGTGGTCTCTCTTACAAGGCAGGGTGAGAACATCATGAAGCCTAAGGGAGTGGATCTACCCAACTGAGAGCTGTGGTGGGAAGCCTCCGGGCTTCTATTGAAATGATGCATTGTCTTGTCTTCTCAACTGAGAAATGGTTCCTTAAACTCCTGGTCTTCTCTTACACAACAAGAAGAAAGTGTTCACCTTTGCCTCACTGATGTGTTCCTCCCCTGTTGAATCAGTTTTCCAATAAAGCAAACCCTTCTTTCCCCTTGCTTTTTTTTAAATAAGTAACTATATCCTACTTGGTTTTGGAAGTTACCCTAACCATGAATCAATTAAAGCACAGTACTGTAATAAAGGCTTCTTTAAAAGTTCAAAGCATAGGGCTGGAGAGATGGAGCAGCAGTAAAGAGCACTGGCTGATCTTTCAGAGGTCTCAGGTTCTGTTCCCAGCACCCACATGGTAGCTCACAACCACCTCTAACTCTAGTTCCAGGAGATCTAACACCTTCTTCTGGCTTCTGTGGGTATTATTCACATGCAGGTGAAGCATTCATCCATACACATAAAATTAAAATAAAATTTTAAAAAAACACACACACAAAGCATGCTGAACCTATTTGGTGGTGCATGCTTTTAATTCCAGCACTTGGAAGGCATAGATAGGCAGATCTCTGTGAGTTCAAGGCCAGCCAGGGCTACACAGTGAGGCAGTATCTCAAAACAAAATAAATAAAAATAAAAAACATATAAAACACAATGTTTGTTTGGGAGGGTAGTGACTTCAAAACTGAGACCTAGGAGACTGGAGAGAAGGTTCAACTGTTTAAGAGCACTTCCTGCTCTTGCCAAGGTTCTGGGTTCTGTTCCCAGTATCCATATGGTATACACATGAGTACAAAGGCATACACTCTCATATAGTAGGGCACAGAGCAACTCAAGTGGCAGGGTCACAAGTCATATATGTTATGGTACGAAGTGTTTAAGCAGAGGGGTAATTTTAATTTTAAAAAGTGGTAATACTAGCAAACATAGAGCACCTTTGTACTATTCCTAGGATTTTATATGCTCTGTATTGCCAAGTACAGCAACTATTTGTATGGCTATTGCAACTGAATTACAGATAAATAAAATTAACACTTCAGTTCCTCAACTAGTCGCGTTTAAGAACTCATTTGCTAATTCTGGATATGGCTACTAGAAAAGACCATAGCTCCACAGTACTTTTATCACTACACAAGTTTCATAATGCTGATGTACATTAACATAAACTCTCATAGCTACATTATGAAATAAACACTCTGTTAATCTCCTTTTTTTTTTTTTTTTTTTTTTTTTTTTTAGGTTTTTCAAGACAGGGTTTCTCTGTGTAGTTTTGCGCCTTTCCTGGATCTCGCTCTGTAGACCAGGCTGGCCTCGAACTCACAAAGATCCGCCTGCCTCTGCCTCCCAAGTGCTGGGATTAAAGGCGTGCACCACCACCGCCCGGCTAATCTCCATTTTATAGGGAAAAAAATGTGGTACAGAAATATTAAGCAAACTACCTAAAGTCTTAAAGCAAGCAGTACCAGTGTGGAATGTTAACCCAAATGGTCTGAGATTTAATGAAGTCATTCTGGGCAATTGTGTTGACTAGAAAGAGAGGATGACATTAGAGGCAAGAAAACCAATGAGGGCACTAAGTTCAGGCATATGAGAACAGTAGGCTAGAACGGAGATGAGGTTCGTTAACAGTTATTCAAAAGTATAACAAGAGTGGGGACAGCTCAGAACTAAATCTAAAGACAACAAATGAGGTGTGAAAAATAACATGGAAGTTCCCATCTTAAGACTTAGTCAATAGGAATGGCTCTTACTATATAGTAACAAATTAGGAGAGCACAGACATTAAAAATAACAAATCCCATCAGAGTCATTACCAGTGAGAAATAATACAGATAAAAGCTACCCAGTGAGTTATCCAAGTCCAGAAATCAGAAGAGAGGTCTAGAATTAAGATAGGAAATTCATCATCAGTGCAGAGAGAGGTCTAGAGATAACTCAGGGAGGTGGAAACAATAATAATAGATAGACCATAAGGGTAACAACAAGTAAGATACATGCACAAAATAAAATGCCAGGAAATTTTCTTTAGTCATTACCAGAAAGACAGGAGGAGGAAAGAAAAATGCTTAGGAAAGAATTATCCCAGAGGTAGAGGGAGAAAAGAACAGTCAACAAGTACAAGAAGCTGCTTGGAGGTCAAGTAAAACAAGCCTGAAAATAGTCAACAAGAACAATTTAAAGCCAGGAGTGGTAGCACTCACCTGTAAACCCAGGCTCAAGAGACAAGAATCAAGATCAACAGTCAAAGCTAGCCTAGGCTACATAACAAGACCCCATGTCCAAAACAGGAAAAAGAACAAATTATAAGAATACTGTAGGGATAAAAGCCAGACTGCAGCAGATGTGGAGTGAACGTGTTGATTTTTTACAAGCTTCAAGATGAAAGTAACAAGGCAGGGGGCTGGAGAAATGATTTAGGCACTGGCACTCTTCCAGAGCACCAGAGCTGGATTCCAAGCACCAACATGGTGACTCATAATGGCCTGTAACTCTGGTTCCTGGAGAATGAGCTTATGTAGATGGATAGGTTCAATTCTATCTATAAAAAAGAATATAGGAGTATGTGTTAGGATGAAGAAGTCAAAGAGACTGAAGGAAATACTGAATTACTGTAGTGCATACAGATTACATAGAGAGAAATCTCAGAGTATAACCCTATCACATGGTTAGGTGAATCAGTCCTGTAGAAGAGCGAGAAAGGAAAATGTTTGCCTTAATTTTTTAAGGTAAGGATAAGAGAATACAGGAAATAACACAGGACAACTCATAACCCTGAAATTAGGAGAACAGCATTTAAAGGCCAGTGAGATGCTTCCACAAGTACTTGAAGCCATGCATGACAACCTAGGACCTACACGGTACACAGAGAACCAACCAAACTGACTCGTACAAGTTGAACTTGGCCTTACACACACACACACACACACACACACACACACACACACACACACACACCCATTTTTAAGAAAGTGTTAATGCAGTACCCCAATCAGAATCGAATCATGACGGTGATTTCAACAGTGAAAACAGCAGGAATAAGGAGAAAGGGGACAATTAAGGAAATGGAAATCGGAAATAAAGAATTTAGGTTCCAGAAGTACACAGTCCTGTGTCCAAAACATTTTCCCAGAGCGTAAAGTATGTTATCTCACTAACCTAAATTTCAATTACTATATTAAACCTACTTCTTTTATCCCCTGCAATCCTCAAGCAGTTCCTGCTCCAGAGGTCCTGGCTCTAAGCACTAGAGAAGGGGCACTTATCTTCCACTGCACTTTAAATACACACAGAGACACTCTCCACCTCTGATGGGGTCTAATTTGTTTTCCTGATTATTTTTTAAAGTCCCTCTGGTTTTTCTAAAGACAATTAATGTCAAGACCTACTGCTTTGGAAAGAACAGGGATTTCCACGGGCGTGGTGGTGCATGCCTTTAATCCCAGTACTTGTGAGGCAGAGGCAGGTTCAAGGCCAGCCTAGTCTACATAGTGAGTTCCAGGACAGCCCGGGCTACGTTCAGAGACCTGTCTTGAAAATACCAAAAAAAGAAAGAACAGGGATTTTCATCTAGGTAATTCTCTCTCTCAAGAGGCTGAGCCTTGAGGGTTATCGAAAATTCAAAGCCATCCTGAGCCACAGTGAGATCTTGTCTCAAGGAAAAAAAAAAAAAAAAAAAAAAAAAAAGAGTAAACAAGAAAACATTGAAAGAGAACGTAAACACTATTAATCAGATATTTAAAGAGTCCCTAAATAATAGACTTGGAAATACTGATATACAACACCACACTCAAAGCATCAATATATTATGTTCTGAGTTCTATTTATTATAAATTATAGAAAACTCTGGTAGTAAATGCTTCACTGTAGCCAAAGATTCAGAAAACACAGAACCTATACTCTGCTAAATTAAAAGAACTGCAAACCAACAGCTCTCTAGTTACTGCAGTTCACAATTTACTGGAGGGAAATTTGGCCACCGATCTAGGTCTGATAATATGTCTATACATACAGAATCTACTCACTCTACACAAATGGAAAGGCACAGGAGTGAGCTATCTTCTTTTACAGACAATAAACTCTTACACACTTTTTTCCACTCCCCAACTTGTTGTCTGTTGCTTTCCCTGTATAGTTTACTGGTAATATTACAAATTTCTCAAGCTTGTCCTCAATATTTAATACTAAATATACATTGAGTGCTAAATGTAACACTTTGAGAGAGGCTCTTGCTATGTAACCCAAGCTAGCTTAAGTCTCAAAATCCTCCACACATGTGCTGTGACACACGTGCCCCCCAGACACAAACACACACACACACACACACACACACACACACGCACACACACACGCACACACACACACACAAATAAAATGAACACATCTGCAGAAAAAGCCAATCCCTAAGTGCTTTACAAAATTATACCACATGTATAAATACCATATATTATTTTTAAAAATTGAGACTAATCCAGTTCCATTTTGATAACATGACCAAAAATCTACTATTTGGGGCAGTTCTGGGGACTCGAATCCAGGGCCTTGCATACACTAGCAAGTGCAATGAGTCAAAGCTAGTCCTGCACACTCTCTACCATCTGTGTCACCACAGCCTCATCCTTTTTGCACTACTTTTTACATTTACAAGTTTTTTTGGTTTTCTTTTTTTGTTCTGCTAAGAAGTACAAGTATTCATTGCATTCTTAATACACTATCACAACAATAGGCTAATTACCAATTACAAATTATTCTTACTAACATCACTATTCTAATGAGATAAAATATGAAACAGTAATACTATAAAGGCTATTTCCAAACTACTAAAACTGTATGAGTCTTCACTCTCAGTAACTTGAAAATATATCCCATTTTATTTATTTTTTGTTTGTTTTTTAACAACCCATTTTAGTCAGTATCTCTACCATAAAAATCTAAGCTGTGGGCTGGAGAGAAGGCTCAGCAGCTTAGAGCACTTACTGCTCTTCTAGAAGGTCTGTGTTCAGTTCCTGGCAACCACACAGGGCTGCTCACAGTGAAGTCCAACAACTCTAGCCTCTGTGAGTATCTGCATACACACTCTACAAATTTAGAATACAAGTTCCGATTAAATTAGATAATCTGGGCTATCCTAATTAATCATTGTATTGAGAAACAAGTAATTATAGGAAGCAGGAGATTTACCACTTAATCTTTCTAGTCCAGGTTACTTACCCTAGCTGAGTAATGCACTCAAGATTAATTAAAACTCTCTCTTTTCCAATAAAATGTTTCAGTAAATTATAATTCTGCTCAAAAATATTCTACAGAAAAACACTGAATGATTTGGACAATCATCGCAAAAAACTAGCTACACCAAGGCTGGAAAGATGACTCGGTGGTCAAGAGCACTGGCTGCTCTTCCACAAGACTCCCACAATTCACCCTACAGCTAACAACCATCAGTAACTCCAGTTCCAGGAGATTTGACACCCTCTTCTGGCCTCTGTGGGAACTGCATTCACATAGCACACAAACATACATGCAGGCAAAACACTCCTACAACATAAAAGAAAAATAAATACATCTTTTTTTTTTTTGGTTTTTGGAGACAGGGTTTCTCTGTGTAGCTTTGCGCCTTTCCTGGAACTCACTTGGTAGCCCAGGCTGGCCTCGAACTCACAGAGATCCGCCTGCCTCTGCCTCCCAAGTGCTGGGATTAAAGGCGTGTGCCACCACCGCCCGGCCCTAAATACATCTTTTTAAAAAAGACTAGTAACATGGAACATAAACTATATAATATAGTACCCCACAGCTAACCAAGTCAACAGATACATCAACATTCCAGAAGAGATGGTCCTTTCACTTCCAAGTATTGGGTGTAGCCTACACAGGTGCTCAATACTTATTTGATTATTTAATTAGTTGGCAACTAAAAGTGGAATTACTTCTAGCCTACACCTTCCTTTCTCCATCACTGTCAAATATACTCTGGAGATGTGTATATGTCTATGTTTAGAATACAGAGGTTCATAACAGCAAGTCAAGCCATTTTTCATAGAAACTGACCAGGTAGTTTCAAAGAGAGGAAGGAAAATAGTTAAAATATAATGAAAGGAGGAAATATATAATCCATCCAGAGGAGAAATCATTTCTCACCTTTGAGTTCACTGTATTATAATTCTGAAAGCGAGCTCTACACATCTTTGGGGAAAGTCATTCAGGAAATACACTATTGAAAATAGCATATGAAATGAAAATCATTTAAAAATATAGAATAAATCTCATCAATTGTAATTTCAGTGATATAAAAGCAACTGAGAACAGCTCAAAATTCAAAGTACACTCTACTGATCAGTGCACATGGAAGTCTACTCAAAAGAAACACAATCTTCCTAAACATATACTTCCAAATATAATCATTTCAGCTAGGAACACTATGCACTACAGCTATGTAGCAATGAACAGGTCTTTCTAATCAAAGCAAACCAGTAGCTTTCTATTGAATGAAATGTCCTCAATGCAATGCCTCAGGAAAGGTCTTCAGGTCAGCTGCAAACTACTGTACAATGGCTCTCGGGGGTCTTTCCAAAAGTCAAGTCCCAGAATCCTAGAATTTGTATTCGTCCTGCACTGTATTATCAACTGGCTGCTTTTTAAAGAATATACACAAGTGATACTTAGTGTAAGGCCGATATTTTTAAAATTAAAATGTTACATGTAGCTCAGTGACAGCTCATTCTTAAGAGTTCCTGTATGAGACTCCTGCATACATACAGACTGACAAATACACACAGAGAGAGTTCAAGCAAAGGGAATTATTATAAATGCAAGTACTGAGGCATTCTAATAAAAACATACAATAACTGATGCATAGCAATGCCACTAACTCATCCCATTAGATCATTTAATAGTAATGATAATAAGTCCAATCATATTTTACTTAGCTTCACGGGATCAAGAAACAGTTCCTACAGATAGGTGTTCTTGTACCACCAAATCACAAAACAGGGCTTTATTTACTTGTCCACTTGAACATTTTAACATATACTCAAATGCCCAATGACAGAGAACTGCTTGATAATTCTGCATCAATTCCTGATGACAACACGTTAACACAAAGGCAAGAAATCCCTTTACCACCTTTTACACAATGCTTAGAATCTGAAATATTTCAGATTCCAGAGTTCCTCAATTTTTTTAATATTTGCATAGACACCAGCAGCTGAATATCCCTCATCTAAAAACTCCAAATCTAAAACCCAGGAGCATTTTGGACCTTTACGCTTAGTAAGAGCAATCACTTTGTTGGTCAAAAGTTTCAGAATTGGAAGTATTTGGGATTGTTAAGATTACAGATCATCAATCTGTAAAAGTATGCTTCCAGCTCACGAAGTTCAAAGGGCAAACTGAACCCTGAAATAGATCTCTAAAAATTTCACCAATGAGGGTTAGGAATATAGCTCAATTTGTAGAGTACTTGGCTAACATATGAAACTCTGGAATCAATCTACACATCAACTGCCTGTGATGGCACATGCCTGTAATCCCAGCGCATGGAAAGTGGAGACAGGAAGTTAAGAAGTTCAAGGTCATGTTCAGCTACACTAGAAATTCAAAGTCAGTCTAGGATATATGAGATCTTCTCTCAAATACTAAGTAAGTAATAATTTTTAAAAAAATTTAAGGGAATGGAGATGGCTTAGTGGTTCCCATACCCACATCAGGCTGCTCACAAAGGCCTATAAACCCAGCTCCAGAGGATCCAATGCCTTCTTCTGGCCTTCTACAGTACATGCACACACACACAAGCACATAAATAAATAATAAAATAAATCTTTTAAAATTAAAATGTACTACACTGGACCCTTGGTAAATGGATAAAACTAGAAAAGATTCTATTGAGGGAGGTAATCGAGACCTAGAAAGACAAACATCACATGTTCTATTTGTGATTCCTAGTTCCAAGTCTTCAGATGTGAGTATATAACCTGGAGTAAATGCAGAAACCAGGAAAGTATAAAGGGACCATAGGGCAGGGAAGAGCAATAGAGAGGAACAGCAGGGTTCGAGTCATCTGAGAAGGAAAAATGGGGGTGGGGGAGACACTCGGGGGAGAGGCAGATAAAGACAGAGGAAAGAGGGAGGGAGTAAAATAATAGTAAGGACTGTCTAAAAGAGTTGTAAGCATATTATTATCTATCTAGCTAAAATTACATATAATAACATCTAAGTGTGTGTATACATACACATATATAGTTTAAATGAAATCCTCCCATCTGGGCTGACAATACCCCCATAAGCTATAAATAAAAACTCTAACATCAGGCATGAGAAGCCCTGCTTTGAGTTGGTAGTCAGGACTGTCCAAGAGACTGAGACTCCCAAAACATATAGCCCACTGCTGTTGTCCTTGGTTGCCCTCCAGAGGTGGAAGACAAGTCCTATTGCTAAAGAAACCATGTACTTCAGACACTGGACCCAGAGGACCTGAGCTGAATCTGACCTATAGCTCCTTCCTGAGGACTAGTCTTCATCTTACCAGAAGGCACCATGCAAACGTCTAAGGAAGGGTCACAACCAACAGTCCTGCTCAGCTATAACACCTGTGACCCCCAACAATGTCCAGCATGGCACAACCCCCCTAAGGATGCAGTAGTAGCATGCACACCTTGTGAGTAACCAACAGCTCTCTAGTTGGACTTAAGACCTGCTCAGCAAGAGGCAAATCATGCCTGGTACTGGAAACCTAGCCAGCTTCCCAGGGCTAGTGAAGTCCTGGATCTTTACTAACCCAGCATCATCCCCAACTCCAATCTCAATATGCATCCTCATACCCAGAGGGAAGTGCAGTTCTCACTCCTCACCAAAGACACTGCCCTTTGCAACAGAGGCCATTACAGAAAACCAAAGCTGATCACAACAAGAGTTGTAAAGGCACAACACAAACCCTGCTCCTAGGCTGAGGGCTCATTTCACAAGAGCAGGAGAAGAGATTTTTAAGAGTCAAGGGAACAGGAGGAGCAGGAGGAGAGAGTTTTAAGAGTCAAGGGAACAGAAGTTTGCTGTAAGACTGTGTCTCCCAGAAATGTCAGAGAGGCTACACCCATGAAGTCTCATTAACATGGCTGCCTAAACAAGCCCTGAACTATGAAGACCCCAATGGACATGCTACCATAGAAGAGGGAAGCGAGAGGGAACGCAAGCCTAAACAAAGAGCTGCAGGCAACAGAAGAATGCTAGAGAGGGAGAAATGGGCTTCTACACAGAAAAGTCCCCTAACTGGGTCTCCAGTCTGAGCCTGAGATCATAGACATACAGTAATAGTACACAGACTGAGCAGGTTGGATTTATGTATTTAGAGAAGTAGATACATTTATATGTATATATGTAACTATATGTAACAACAACTAAAGAAAAAGGCAATACATTTGAGAGACTAAGAAGGGGCATAGGAGGGGTTTGAAGGAGGAAAGGGAAGGGGCAATTGGTACAATTATAATTTTATAAAATAAACAATTATTATTAAAAAATAAAATAATTCAGGCCGGGCGGTGGTGGCGCACGCCTTTAATCCCAGCACTTGGGAGGCAGAGCTAGGCGGATCTCTGTGAGTTCGAGGCCAGCCTGGGCTACCAAGTGAGTTCCAGGAAAGGCGCAAAGCTACACAGAGAAACCCTGTCTCGAAAAACCAAAAAAATAAATAAATAAATAAAATAAAATAAAATAATTCACCAATAAAATATACCACTGCCAGACATGATAGTACATGCCTCAATCCCAGTACTAGGAGATGAGGCAGGAGGATTTCTACAAGGCTGAGCCCAATTTGGGCTACCTAGAAAGGCACTGTCTCAACACCCCCACACACAAGAAAACAAAAGAAAAATGCTCTAATTGTTATTTTTAATGGGATGCTAACAACTACGATGAAGGATAGAGAGACGGCTCAGAGATTAAGAGCTCTTGCTGCTCTTCCACGGGACCCAAGTTCAGTTGGCAGCACCCACTTCATGCAACCCACAACCATCTATTCCTCTAGCTCGAAAGGATCAGACACCTTCTTCTGGCCTCTGTGAGCACACACACAATGACAGTAAAATATAATATACACAGGGGGCTCCTTCCAGAGGGAAGGGAAGTAAATGCAGAAATGGAAGGAGGTAAAGAGAAACAGCAGGACACAAGTGATTGACAGGGAAGATGGAAAAGGAGGCACTCTTTAGGGACAGGGGAGGAAGGTGAATGCAGGAGGAGGGAGAGGTGAGCAAAATAACAGTAAGGACGTCTGTAAAAGCCACAAGGAATCATACCATTAACCACTTACACACACACAACTATAATACATGGAATTCTGTGTATAAATGTGCATAAACATGCATAGTTTTCATGAACCTTTCTCATCTGGACTGACGGTGCCCCCTCTAATAACCAAAGACCACCGAATATAAACCTCTTTTGACATGAGAAACCTCTTTTGAGTTGTTGGTCAGGGCTGTCCAAGAGACTCTGCACCCATTGCTGCTGCCCTTGGGTGCCCTCCAGAGGTGGAAGGTAAGTCCCGATCACTGAAGACACCATGCTCTTCAGACACAAAGCCCAGGGGCTCCTGAGCTGGAACTGACCTGAATGTTCCCTCCCTGAGGAGTAGCTTTCATAGTACCAGAAGGCCCCATGTAAGGTTCCAAAGGAGGGAGGCAACCATCGTCCTACCCAGCTACAATGCCTACGAACCACATCAAGGACCAACAGGGCATGATAACCTTCAGGGTGCAACAGTGGCACCCAGACCTTGGCAGCAGCCAACAGCTCTCTAATTGGACTTCAGACCTGCTCGGCAAGAAGGTGATACAACGCCTGATACTGGAAACCTAGCTGACTACTCAGTGCTAGTGAAGTCCTGGTTACTGGAGAAGAGACTACAACCACTAACTTACTAACGCCTAACAACAATCTACGAACATCTGTCCTTCTACCACAGAGAAGAGACTACAACCACTAACTTGCTAACTCCTAACAACAATCTACGAACATCTGTCCTTATACCACAGAGAAGTGCAGTCTTCACCCCTCATCGAGGAAACTTCTCTTTGCAACAACCGGAGACTACTACAGAAAACCACAACCAATCAACATGCAGTTGTGGACTCCAGTCCCAATGGATACATCTACAAAACTAAACAAGGACGATACCAATGAGCATGCCAAACCAGACAGAGAAAAGTCTACAAGGCCTCACCCTACACAAGGAACTACAGGCAACTGGGGACGCTAAGGATCAGAGAGGTGGCTTTCCCCAGGGGAAAGCACAATTGGTTGTCCAGTGCCCAACAGCCATGAAAACATACATACAAGTAACACTTGAGGATGGAACAGGCTATCATCAGGAATATATATATGTATGTACATAGGCAATGGATATATGTATATATATGTATGTACTATGCAATGTATATGTAAAGATATGTGTGTGTGTATGTATATGTATGCAATAACAATTAGTGACAAAAGAGGCCATGAATTTGAAGGACAGTGGGGAGGTGTATATGGGAGGGTTTGGAGGGAGGAAAGGGAATGGAGAAACACTGTAATTATACTACCATTTCAAAAATTAAACAACAAAAACCTTCTCCCAGAAGTAGCTTCCATGCTATATACACTAAGGTGTACAACAAATTAACAGCTCACTCTACAAGTAACAATTCAGAGTACCTTCTACTGACCTAAGACACTCTAGCAATGTAAAAGAAGAGTCACACACAAGTCTCCCTGGCCCCAAATATTCTACCTAAGGGCCAAAATGTACTGTTAAGCTACACCCACAAGGACATAAAATGACAGCAATAGCACACAACAGAGTAAGGTACATGTGTCTGAACAAAACGCCCCAGAACTTTTTATAATACAGAATACTGTATTCCTGTCCCATATAACTACAGCTGTCACAAATAGTAACATTTAGTATTTCATCATATACAAAGCCACCCTGGGTGTGGTGGCACACACCTGTAATTCCAGCCCTTCTTGGAAGGCAGAGCCAAGAAGATGATAAGGTTTAAGGCCAGCTTGGGCTTTATAGCAAGACCCCCTTTCTCAGAAAAAAACAAAACAAAACAAAATATAACACATGATAGGAAGCTATACAAAACACAGAAATCAGAATAACTGATGTGCTAGCCCCTACTATGGATCATAAGAATCTGTCTCATTCCTGTCTAATGACAGCCTGAAACAAAATGGAAAAAGAAAGGAAAGATTCCTTGGAGTGAGCCACTCCTTTCAAAGTCAAATCTCTAGCATTTCTAAGTTCATCAAGTTGTAATAGTAAGGTACTGTAAGAACCTTTAGTCAAAAGTTTTCATGCTAAGTATGTTCTTGTTGTTAAGTCAACATTCTATATTGTGAATCTTAGACTTCAAAGATTTTAAAGTACTAGAACAATTAGCATCTATTAAGTTTTCACAGCTAGAACTCACCAAAGTTTCCCGAGTCTTGACCATCTATGTATGTATCTTCCTAGCAATGTGAACATGAATCCTAGTCTTAACCGCACTGTCAACAACGATACGAATGCTTCTTACCTTATCTTTCTCATGTGGAAGCAGTGACACTGGAGGTAAACAAGAGAGCGACTCACAACCCTCCTTCCCATCAGCACTGGCTGCCTTAGTGTTGAGCCGGTAGAGAGGTCCATCTTTAAGGAGTCTGCCATGGCCAACAGCACGCTTGATGGCCAATCTCAACTGCTGGTGAAAGCCAGAGGCAGCATTGCCTCCGTAGGTGGCAGACACATCCTTCTGGCTTTTCAAAAAGCGTTCAATACTTTTCAAAGTTGAGCCACCAGACTCTGACAAGCCCTCAAATGCCCGTTTGAGTAATTTATTCCAATCCACACTTTGCTTATTATCCAATTTTCCATGGTTTCGGGGTTTAGGAAGAGCTATTCGCCCAGGATTATCAGGATCTTTATAGGAATTGAGACCTTTGTTTGAGACTTTTAAAATTGTCCCATCTTTAACACTCAACTCCAACTGCTCTAGAACAGTTTTGCGATCCAAGCCATGGGATGAAGACACTGCATTGCAAATCCTTTCTTCTGAAGGTCGCTGTTTCTGTTTCTTGACTTTTTTGATGGCCTCCAAAATCCACTCCGTGTACAAGGGGTTAGCGAGTTTTACCATGGTGAGGGATTCCGTATATCCATAGAGTCGCTACCCCTTATCCTGATGCTGAGTAAGTCTTACACCATGGAAAACAAGATTCTCGGAGGGTGGGAACCAGTTAACCATAGCATACAAGATTTCTGGCCTGAGTCTTCCCTCCTTCACAAAACAGAACTGCAACCTACTTTTACCTTAGAAATCAAAACAACTGGGTTTTTTTGAAGTGTCTTCGAACTCCTCAATAGCACCACACATTGGTCTCTACTCCACATATACTCTTGTACTCCAAACATCTCATTCACAGCTTCGAGCAGAAAATGAGCATCTTACGCCTGAAAAGCAATTAAAATAATGTCAGTTTTCTATCAAGGCCCACTCTATAAAAAAAGTTATCAACTGAAACATCCTAGTCTTTTCTTAAAACAATGTGTTTATCAAGTACTCTTTAGAGTTTAAATATGGTACTATCAATATTTCAAAACAATCACTGGAAACCACTGGAATAAAAACAGAAGGAAAAAAAGATATGAGTATTTAAGGTAAAATGAGGAAATCAAACGAGATGTTCCAGGAATGACCTTAAGCTATAAGTATCCAGAGGAGTGCTAGTTTGTCCTCCGAAATCTGTGCTCACCAGTCTACGGGTTCAACTCTTCCTCCACATTTTTCCCCAAGAAACTATTCAGTACTTCAACAAGTGTCTGGGTTAGTAGAAAGAATCCTGCAATGAAAGCAAGAGTGAATCAGCTTTCAAAATTCCAGTGGAGAGAAAATAGCCAATAAGATATGCAGAAAACCACTGAGGACAATTGGACTAGTTCATCTACTACAGGAAATAAGCATGCTTCATATATTACAATAAGGATAATAATGCAAACATAAACAATGAAAATAGCTTGGTGTGAAAGTGCTTAAAGAATTTTAAAATAACCCAATTTCATTCAAACTTTCACTAACACTCCTATACTGAAGAGAATAACAACTGTCAAAGTGCTTATAAACAATGCACACATAAACCAGAAATAAGGCCTAGAATCACTGGGATCAAATGCACATGCTACACATGAAATGTACAGTATAGAAAATAAGTATTGTCTGTCTGTGTGTTTATAGAGAATATATCTGATAAAGATGTGAATTTGAAATTACTATCTCAGAGTGAACATTAGTCAGCAAAACAATAACAAACATACTACTCTTTGGGGTCAAGAATCCGGCAGATACGCATTTTTTAAATCACTAAAATAATGAATTCCAAATTTTTCCCTCCAAAACTAAGTTTAACTTTGAACTTCTCCTGTTCTGGAGAGCATGTACAACATAAATACAGCTAGAAAAGGGGAGGAGGAAGTCCTGTCCTCCGGCAAGTAGTCTTCATAGTGTCGTTAAAAGCAAAAGGAAAACTGATACGTGTTGGGGAAGAAACAGTACTGTAACTCCGATAAGAAAGAAAGGGGGCAACAAAACATTAGCACCTGGGGCAAAATGTATTTCAAAATAAGCTAACTCAAAGAAGTCTCCGGGGGAGGGGGAGGCAGCTTCATTTTGGTGAAAGTCGTAAGAGAACAAATAACAGGATTATTACTCCAGTATATATAGACATTAACTTTAAAATAACGAGAATTGGGATCTAAGAAGCTGGGAGCGTCCTGTGTGGTTAAGATTTCAGGTGAAAGAATGAATGACAGTCACTCATTGTCTTTCGGGCCGGAAGTTTCCCCAATCTCCAGGTCTGCAGAAACCAACGCGCTGAGGATCTGAACCCTAACTCTCAGAAAGTACACTAGCTGCTAGAAAGACAGACCAGCCGGCTCCAAAAGCCCTTCCCGCTCTGCCTCCCAACCCAAGACACAACTTCGCGCCCTCGATTTAAAAC
>CABHPP010118997.1:21670-45069 GCA_902168425.1 Peromyscus attwateri | reverse complement strand
TGTGTGTGTGTGTGTGTGTGTGTGTGTGTGTGTGTGTTCATGTATGTGCAGGTGTGTGTATGTGTGTCCATGGAGCTGGAGGACAACCTCAGGTGTCATCCTCATAAATGCCACCACTTCCTTTGAGACAGGGACTCTGATTGTCTAGAATGGCTGGTCAGAACCCACAGGGATCCTCCTGTTTCGGTCTCCCCCGTGTTGGGGCTGCGAACACCCGCCGTTTTGACGCTCACTGTGTATGCGAGGATACCTTTGAGCTCTCGATTCTCCTAGCATGTGCCACCACACACCCAGCTGAGTCTTGGGGGTCCTAATCCCCAATCAGGTAGCCTCTGTGCCCTCTCCATCCCTATGGCAGGCCCACCCTTTGTCACAGAGAAATGCTGCCCACAACAAGAAGTGGGTGAGTGTCCACGGCAGAACATTTCCACTTTATTATATCTGTAAACTCTTCTTTGGTAAACAAGAAGACAGGAAACCCAAGGATGAAAGGAACACACGAGCCAAGAACACAAGAGGGGCGGTCGCCCTCGACCACAGGAACTCTGAGGAGACAGCTACATCGTTAGCAAGCTGGTGGGCAGAACCTGGAAATTCGGGGTTGGTGGTGGCCCGGGGCGAAGGGCAGGGGGCAGCAAGAGGAAAGAGTCCACTCTGTTGGACTCAGAAGCCTAAATCATACAGCGAAGGAGCTCATGCATCACAGCGAAGAGACTAGGGAAGCTCCACCTGTGCCCCCACCCCTCACCCACGCGGCTGATGACCCACTGCAAGCAGAACTGTCCATCCCAGCCGGGGTTGGGCTGGTGCAGCTCCAAGGAACAACGCTATCAGCCACCCACTCTCCAGCTCTCCATTTCGCTCTCCTTTCCTGCCCCACAGGCTGGTGTGTGCAGGTTGCAGGGGTGGGGGGAGGGAGGTCTGGGAAGGAGTGTCAGAGAGACAGGATGGTGGGGGCGGGATTTGGAGGAGGTGCAGAAGCAGCCCCTGTCCCTTCACCCCTTTACATGGGGGGCTCACTGCAGAGCACAATCTCCAGGTCCTTTCTGTAGAGCTTCCCTGCCTCAGCCAAGGACATGACACTCTTCCTGTAGGTGGTGAGCTGCTGAATGTTCATCTCCTAGGAGGGAGAAAGAGGTGAGAGCAGGCGACGTAGTGTGCAGCCTCGCCCAAAGGAGTCCCCGCCCCCGCCCCCGCCCCTGCCGCACACAACATTCACAAACACACTGCGTGGACCTTCCTTTAGTCTCTCCCTAGGGGGAGCAGCCTAGACGGACAAAAAAGCATGGACTCTGCAGTCAGGCGGACCTGGGTTAAAGCCCTCTCTTTCACTTACTGGTTGCATTGTTTGGAGGAGTCAACCTTTCTGGGGCTCAGCGGCCTTAGCTGTAAAATGGGAACGAACTCCAACAATCCTTGCCTCAAGGAGGCATGGTGATGGCCAGGTGGGGGAATAAATACACTTAGCACTTGTGCTGAGCGGTTCAGGGAAGGGGGGCCACCATGGTGACAGTTATGGCCTCTGTATGACTCAAATCTACCCCTCCACCTCCCTAGAGCTCCATTTACTCAGGGCAAACATGGGTCTCTGCAGATGAGGTCAGGAAAGCCCCCTGGATCATATGTCCCTAAGCTGCCTCCGTTTTAAACAAGGAGGGTTTGTTTATCTTCTGTCTCCTCTAGCAACAAAGCTCACCAGCTCTCTTGTTCCCTGCCTTCCTGTGGTCCTTGGGGACCACTAAAGTAGAGAATCCATAAACATATGCCTGTGGTCCATATACACTGGAGGCCAAAACCAAACAGGACCAACACCTGATAGTCCTTATACTAAATCGGCATCTTACAATAACTGTCTAAGATACAAATGGCCAGCGGGTCACCATAGCAATGGGAAATGGCCCGTCTCTTTCTTCTTTCTTCTCTTCTCCTGCTCTTTCTCTCCCTCCCCCTTTCCTCCACTCTTCTCCTCCTCCTGAGTATTATTACTATTTTGCATTGTTGGGGTTAGGGTCAGGACTTTCCTAATGCTAAGCCAACACTGTACCCCCAAGCTACATTCCCAGGGCCCCTTCCTCGTTCTTTTTTGTGGTAAATGCTGGCAGACACCTTAAAAATACACTCCCCCTTTGGGTTGATGGTTCCTTATCTCAATTCTGCTGATGAGAAAACAGAAGGAGAGACGCTAAGCCACTCACTAAAAGGTTGGATCACCTCATCAAAAACATCTTCAGTCCCTGGAGCCTCCAACTCTACCTACTTACCTCGTCTACCTGTGCTCTGTCCCTCTTTCATGGGGCTCAGCTGTCAGTGTTTTTCTTATATAGTTCGGAGACAACCTCTCAAATCAGCGAGTCCTAGTTTTATGCCACTGTCCCCAACCAAAGGCATTTTGCAAG
This sequence comes from Peromyscus attwateri, assembly GCA_902168425.1. Lineage (NCBI taxonomy): Eukaryota > Metazoa > Chordata > Mammalia > Rodentia > Cricetidae > Peromyscus > Peromyscus attwateri. The sequence goes on along the minus strand of CABHPP010118997.1, from coordinate 42,673 downwards.
CATCTCTAGATTGGGGGACATCTTCCCTCAAGTTGTGCAGTTCCTGGAGAGGTCATGTACACAGTGAGGGGGATATGTGCCTCAATTAGGAATCAAGGAAGGGACCTCTTTGGGGGGTCATATCAACCCCAAACTTGAAAAAAATTTTCAGGGGGAAGTATGGCAGGGAGAGACAGCCTAATTTTTATGTCTTGAGGTTCTGTTCAAAACTTGGGAAAGGCCTTAGGGTGCTACCACAGCCTTAGGAATGCTGAGAACTGTTGAAGTTCAGTCCCTTCAGGAGCCTCCAGCACTAATCTGCTTAGAAACCTTATCACAGCCCATGCAGGCGCCATTAAAGGAGGCTGCATCCAGTATGTGAGCTCACCAAAGATGGCCTTTTACCTTCCTAGCTCAGGTGCTGAAATCTAGTCATGCAGCTCTTTCCCTTTGCTGATTCATTCTCTTAAGGCCCAGGTGCCAAGTCTGGGGCCTGGCACACGTGGAAGGCTCCCACCTCAACAGTCTTATTATCACCCTGTTCTCCAACCTTCAAAGTTGCTTCCAAATCCTAGCACCTGACTCTGCTTTTGTCTGCCCATCTGGGGCCAACCTGTACAGCTCAATGCTCGCTTCTTCATATTAACTAAGAAAGAGCCCGTTGAGTTGAGGACCACGAACTGCAGGTCACTCTGAGGTTTAATGCATGTGTGTAGTGTTTACCAGCCTCAAGTATTAGGCATGGCCTTATAAAGACTAATTATGCTTCATTAATGCAATTCAAGTCAAAGATGGTTTTTTCTTTCAGCTTCCTAATATTCACGGGAGTACATATGGCCACATAAATGATTTTCTGTTGGGATACAGTGTCAGGAAAAAGGTTTACTGACTTCTAATGCTGGCTCTGGCAAAGCTTTCTTCTTCCCAGGAACCATCTGAATCCTTATCACTTAACATTAAAATGTAAATGTAGGATGAAATCAACGAAGGCTGATTCTCAGGGTGAAGCCACAAGACCAGAAAAACACTTGCAAAGAGAGACAAATGGACTCAGAGGCTGCAGTGAATTTTGTCTTGAAATTGAGCATTAAATTTAGCTCTTATTTGGCAGCCAAGGCAGTTGGACAGCTCTAGAAAATACAGAACGTTTGTCATCTAATTAAAGAAAGCAGCAGTCATTTTCTGTGTGAAGGCCATCTTCTGGCAGGTGAAGGAAGGCAGCAGCAGACTCCTGCCTTCTGGTCGCCTTTCCCCCTGATCCCTCCCATCCAGGGTTTAGGGTGAGACCAGGGGAGAGCTCTGGAGGATTCCAAAGAGGCAGCACCAGGCACAAAACTGCTGGTTTTCTCGGCCTTTACTTTGAGAGAAACTCCTTAGTGATTGCCTTCTAGCCTCTTCCCCAGTCCTGGGTCCTGCAGTTAATGAATTTGGGACAGTCCTTACCCCTGCTGGCTTCTGCCCTCCAAAATCTCTCTTTGTGTTGAAAGTCTTTCACGATGGCCCTTTGGCTGGTGCTTGTACAGGATGGGCTATATCAACATTGCCACCGCCTCACAGAATCATCGTCCACAACAGCCAACACACAGAAGCAACACACACACGGGCGTAGGTGGCAAATGGGTAGACAAAATGGTTTGCACATGGAGGCCATTATCACTCAGCTCTAAAAGGAGGAGAATTCTGACGTGCTCCAACATGGGCGAACCTTGAGTTCAGCATGCCGAGTGAAACGAACCACGAAGTAATCATATAATTCCCCTTCTCTGTGGTGGTACCCACAGCAGTGAAATCTGCAGCTGCAGATTGTCGCCCAGCACAAGAGATGGGAGAGCTGGGTTGCTATGGGTGTGGGGTTTCAGCTTTGCGGGATGAGAGTTACAGGCATGATACTGCTCACATAGTGTGATGGATGTGTCAGATATATCCAATATTCTTTAAATTGGTTACAATGATGAACTTCGTTATGTGTATTTTAAATCAATCAACCCAAAAAAGACAACCCAGCCCACAAATTGCCACTGACTTGTCACTGCAGGTCAGAGATGAGAGAATTCATTCTCAACCTCTCCCAGCCCTGGGACCCATATGCCCCCAACCCCCGCTCAGTTCCTCACCTTCTTGTTCTTCTCATACAGATCCTTCAGGAGGGCGTCCAGCTCATTCTCATCAATGTAGCCGCTTCCATCCTGAGGGCGGCAGCAGAGAGCTGTCAGCATGGTGCTCTGGACTCCAACCCCCAAGCACTCCGACCACAGCTCTTTCCCACTTTATTTCAAAAGCTGTGGTGTGTGAGTGTGTGTGTGTGTGTGTGTGTGTGTGTGTGTGTGTGTGTGTGTGTGTGTGAGAGAGAGAGAGAGAGAGAGAGAGAGAGAGAGAGAGAGAGAGAGAGAGAGAGGAGTGTGTGTGTGTGTTTGGAGGGAGTGTCTAATCTTCCCATTCCTCTGTGCAAAGAGAAATGTTCAGACCACATAAGGACAAAATAACGCACTTTCTGTCAATACCAGTCATTCGTTCAGTACAAACTCCTCGTCTCCTTTTCTGGTGGTGTTTCTTATTTGCATTGTGAGATAAATGAGGTTCCAGAAGCTTAAAGTTAACTGAATTAACTGTTAAGTCAACCTCCAACTCTCTAATTATAAAAGAGACCACCGGAGCCACCAGGGCAGGGGGACAGCTGAGATTCTCACTCCCAAAGTCCCAGAAAACAACAGGCTGAGCTATGCATGGTGACATTAACACCTCCAAGCCTGTCATCTCAGCACTCGACAGGCTGAGACAGGAGGATGAAGACTTTGAGGGCATCTCGGGCTACAGATCAAGACCCTGTGTCAAAATGGAAACCAAATCAATTTAAAAAAAAAAAAAATGAAAAACCAAAGCAACCAAACCCCGGCTCTACTGCCATATGATGACCACACCCTTACTCTGAGCACAACCTTCCTCCTTTAACTGATAAACAAACAGCCCCCCAAAAGTGTTTTCTATTACATTTGTAAGGAATCAGATCTGTGGGCTCCTGTAAGTCAGGAATCAAAGAATGCCATTTGTCTTCCCATGTAACAGAAGAAAGAAACCACATGTCTAGGAGAGCCCTCTAGAAAGCAAGTCTCTTCCTGCCGACCAAGGAATTCTGGCCATTGCCACCACAGTGCCAGGGCTTCTGCTTTTCCACCCCATACTGTTCCCTCTTACCTTGTCATAAAATGTGAAGATGGCATTGAATTCTTCTGAGGTCAGCTTCATACCCTGGGAAGACCAAAGAATTAGAGAAAGAAACGAAGCCCCAAAATATAAGTGTGGGGGAGTCAAGGAAAGTGTGTAAGAAATCATGTAAGTCTGCATGACTGTGTGTGTGTGTGCATGCGCACACGTGTGTGTGTGTGTGTGTGTGTGTGTGTGTGTGTGTGTGTGTGTGTGTGTGTTGGAGCAAAGGGGGCCAGAAGGCTGAAGTTCAGAGAGATGAGAGGAAGGGAGGGAGCCAAAAGAAAGCAAAGAGACGTTTGTACCTGAAATTTCAGCAGGAAGTTTTCTTGTACAGGCAAGAGTCTGGAAAGACAACATTAGAGCAGAGATTAGAGGACATGCCATGGGCAGCAGCCACTCAGATGGGGAGCAGGATAGAGCAGGAGCATCTGTAGCCATGGAAACAATCACTGAGCACTTTATAATCAGGAATTGGTTGGGATGTTAAAAATAAATAAATAAAAGAAATGGACAAAGTGTGGCATCAAGATTTCTGGTTCTAGCTGGTTTTGTTTTGGGCTCAGATAGGGATGGCATCACAGGAGCCTGCAAAGTGACACCAGGGGTGGAAAGGGTACTCACCTGGACATCTCTGACAGGCCCAATTTGCCATCTCCGTTCAAGTCAAACATCCGTAGCTGTTGGGAACAGAAAGAGGTGGCTGGGTTAGCTGTTTGACCTTCTCACATAAGGGCCTCCACCTGCCATCTTTTCCACCGGGGTCACTTGAAGCTAGGGATCAGCGAGGCCTAAGTCAGTCACTCTCTATCCCCTTCCAGGGGTGAGGAGACACAACAGCCATCACTGTAGGCCCACCCTCTCGAGGTTCATCTTCTCCTGGAGCTCGATTAGTTCCCATAGAAACAGAGAACCCCCTACCCCAATATCACTGTGGTTTGGGAGTCAACTCAGTGAGGACCGCCAAGGATGTACACAGCTATGAACTTGCACCTGCTATCCCGAGTCACTGCACATAGGCCTGAAACATCAGCAGAGAAAGGACCCTGCTGCACCCTAGAACCCCCGGGGCTAGGGGCTCACGCCCCACACCAGAAGGGGCAATGGTAACACTTACTATGGTTTGGGTGTACTCCTGGAGCTTAGGCTCATCATAGGGCCGGTTGGCCTTCTTCAGGAGATCGGACAGGAACCCCTGGAACACCAAAGGCCTCTTCAGAGCCTGACTTGCTCACTCAGCCCCTCACCCATTCACTTATGTATTTGTTTAGACAATCAGAGCTCATCTTTGAGCTCTACCAACACATAGCTTACATCTCCCTTACTTCCCTAGCCCCTTATTATTCGTGGTATGACCATAAAGGCCTCTGAGTGGCTCCTGGGTACATACAACCTTGCCCATAGAAGAGATAATAAAGACTGGCTTTGACTCCCCCCTCAGAACCCAGTACACAGGGCCCAGCTGTGCCCAAGGATCACTGATTTCCCAGAGGAATTGGGGTGAACTTTTAAGTTAGATAGCCAATTTTCTGGAATTTCCTCAAGGGTACACTCTTGGACCCTAGGAAGCAGCGGAGTGTGGTTCCGGTGGATGCCTGGTCCTGCAGCTCCCCATTGCCGGCACAGGACTTCTGAAGGCCAACATCTGTGCCAGGATCAAGTAACCATAAGGAGACCACAAACCAGTGTTCCTCACCCAACATCCCCTTTCTCCCTGGTTCTTTAGATCCACCAAGACTCTGGCCTCACTCTCACTCTCCATGTCCTCCCCTATACCCCTCAGGCCCATCCATTATACCTTGAGCTCATTGGCTTCGATGTAACCACTTCTGTCTGTGTCATACTTCCGCCAAGCCTGCAATGGGAATGTCAACCCAATCACAAAACCGTATCAAACCCTGCCACCTTCCCCCCATTCTCTGTAAGGGGACAGGTAGGGTCTTGGTGTCTTCAGATGTTAGCGTCCTCACTCTACCACAGGACATGGAGATAGCTTAGTCAGTCCCTTCAATGCCACAGAGAAGGAAATGAAGAAGAGTCTGTCAGTCAAGGTTACACAGAAAAGGGGGGAAAACTGCCTAGACAAGATCTCTTACTTTATTGCTACAGGCTTAGACCCTCTTTTGTATTTACTGTTTGTTCTGTGTGTTGGGAGAAGTATGGTGTGCACATCATTGCCTGCCTGTGGAGGCCAGGAGACAACTTGTAGAAGTTGTCTTCTCCTTTCAACATGTGGGCTCTGGAGTTTGAACTCAGGTCATCAGACTTGGCAGCAATCACCCTAAACCATGGAGCCATTCCACTGGCCTCTGGGTCCTCTTTTGGAACATGCTGTAAACTAGGGTTGACTTTTTCTGAGTTCAAAGCAGGCAGCTTTGATCAGGGATGTATCAGGGCCTGATGGATCTTAGGTTTGCTTTGGGTTTGAGGTCTCCTTTTACTGATGAAGAGTGAGGGATGAGGCAGGAGTATGAGGAAAACTCTGGAAGGAGCAGGAACAGGCTTGGTTACTGTTACTCACTCCTCCATCCCTCCATCATGTATTCGGTAGCCATGCTCAAAGATGATGCAGACTTGACAAGGCCACCAAACGCCACTCCTTTACCTTTCTTATAGTCCCCTCCCCCCTCTGAAAATCACTTATCTTCCACTCTCAATACATAAGGTTCAAGGAATATTGACCCCCCCCCCCAACTCCAGAGTAAGCATGTGACCTAGGCCTGCCCTCCTCCCCACTCTGCTCTGAGTTTATTTGGTCAAGGTATTAGAACTCTGTAAAAACCAGGGCCCAGCTTGCTGACCACAGCAACAGCATTCTTTAACTCCTTCATAGAGACAGTGTCAGTGGGGTAACACAAGAGTCTGGCCACCATGGAGATGGGCTATCTTCCAGCTCCAGTCAAGCTTTCCAGCTCTATAGCCCAGCTGGCATCCTGACTGAGTTCATGAGACATTTTAGATCAGAGCCACCCGGGACGCTGACTCAACACAGACACTGATAGATAACAAGTCTTTGTTGCTTTAAGGTGTTAAATGTGAAGGGGGGGGGGATAATTTGTTACATAGCAACAGGTAACTTACCATGTCCTGAGAACACATGGTACCATATACAAGAGCTCTGAAACCATCAGGTAGGGGATGTGGAGAGAGGGCAGGGAGGGTACTGCCTGGGTCTGTGGCAAAGAGTCCCAGAGAATCCTGTTCCCCTAAGTCTTTGGTCTATTTTTGTGTTTCATATTTTTTTAGGTTTCTTTCAAATTTTGTTCCTTTGACTTTTCTGCCCATCATATCCCTGGCTCCAAATCCATACTCAAACACCAGCCACAATGGGTTTCCTGAGAGGGGACAGAAAGGTCAAATCTCTTCCTTACACTCTCCCTCCAGCACACACCACCTCTATATAGGTGCCTCTCATGCTGACAAGAGTGTTAGAACTTAGGAACAATGTAGGGTTGCAGTTCTCAACCTGTGGATCACGACCCCTTTGGGGGTCCCGTGTCAGATATCCCGCATAAATCAGATATTTACATTACAATCCGTAACAGGAGCAAAACTACAGTTATGAAGTAGCAATGAAATACTTGTGTGGTGGGGGATCACCACAACATGAGGAACTATATTAAAGGGTGGCAGCATTAGGAAGGTTGAGAACCACTGAATTAGGGTCTTTCTTTTGTGTGTGTGTGTGTGTGTGTGTGTGTGTGTGTGTGTGTGTGTGTGTGAGAGAGAGAGAGAGAGAGAGAGAGAGAGAGAGAGAGAGAGAGAGATATTTTCACTGCATATCAGGACAATTAGTCTTGGTTTCTTCAAGTTATGAAACACAAGAAAATCCACACTCTAGACAGCTTGGGGAGCTACCACCCAGTCCTCTGCAGGGCAAAACATCCAGACGCTGTTCTAACCACAATTCCTGCAGCAGGTCTGCCTTCCCCTCCCCCCAACCAGCCCACCTCTACTCTATGCCAGTTCTGGGCTCTAAGCTCTCAACTTCCTTTCCCTTCTCAACAGTGTGTCTATCCACCAAGGTGTCCTTATTCTCATTCGTGGAAAGGAGTTAAAGAGACCTGGGCTCTGTAGAATCTCAAAAAAGTCCTGAGGTGTTCCTAAAATTAGATGTTAAGTGTTGTGCTGTGCAGGATGCAGTCTATGGGGGAACACAAGCCGTTCGTGGCTTCTGAGGGACCATTTCATGTTTGCAGATGCTAAGAATGGAAAGACCTGCTAACCCCAGGAAGGCTTGGTTCTGGGGGGTGGGATCCCAGGAGGTGTGTGTGAGAGTGAGGCTGAGCTGGCTCTGCAGATATTCATGGGTTTAGAAGGGTAAAGCATGCAAGAATATAGCATCATGTCAACCACATGGAGAGAAACACACACACACACACACACACACACACACACACACATACACACACACATGGGGGGGGGTGTCACTTCTTTTTAAGCATCTCTGGCTCTTGAAAGCTATCTGCATCTCCACTCCCAGACCAGAGATGGAATGGAGACCAATCTCCACATCTCTATAAATGAAGGAAAGGGTAGACACAGTCCTCCCTTTTCTCCTTTATTTCCTCCCCCTCTCCCCATCCTTCCTCCCCCTTCCTGCTTCTCCTTTTGGAACCCAGGGCTTTGCATATGCTGGGCAAGCAAGCACTCCACCACTGAGCTGCATCTTCAGTCCCATATCCATTTTCTGTGGACAGAAAAACATGGACCCTTGCAAACAACACCCCCGACACATGCTAAGGATGTGCCGCTTTTCTTCAACACAGGCAAAAGAACTAAGAACAGAATTAAGAACCTCGACAACTGGCTTATAGAATCTTGCCACCTCAGAAACACTGGAGCAAATCCTTTAAAGCACCATGAAATGAAACCCATATCTGATGTTTGGGCAAACTGCACTAAAAAGAATGACTCTTCCAGCCTAAGAACTGGATCTTTCCAACCTGGGGATCTTATGGAGGCATGAGTCCTGCCTGATTCAGTGTGGCAGGGAGTCTCCGAGGACCCAGGCGACACTGCTGCCACTGCCAGTACAGGGGCCACACCTCACATAGTAGAGCCCTGCGGGATTTAGGATCTCCCAGGGACTCGCCGAGGGTGTTAGCGCAGGAATACAAGAGGAAGGTAGGTCTCCGTGAGCAGAGAGAAAGCTCACCTCCATAAACTCAGCGCTGGAGCCCACATGCTGCCTGAAGCACAAAAGGAAATTCTCTTCAGTCGGCAGGATCTGCGCCAGCTGGGAAACACAGAAAACCACATCAGGATGAGAGGGGGCCTCAGGGAACAGAGCAGGCTTTCCCACGGGAAGGCTGGAAAATGACCAGCCAACAGGCGGTATGGAAATCACATTGTGCTCTATTTCATTTCCTTCCTTGAGAACAGGGGGCTGGCAGCCCTTGTAAGGGATAGAAGGTTCTAAGACATCCTGGGTTACCCCAGTCTTTCCGGTGACGGGCAGCTTGACAGACAGCAAGAGCACTCCTTTAACATGTGGCCACCCAGACTAAAAGGAACACTCAGTGGATGATCCTCCCCTAGTGTTTAAAAACCTTTTCAAAGGTGCAGACTGATGCAGGTAGATGGGTGGATGCCTGGGATGACCAGCCTTGCTTTCAGGAAAGGGAAGCCTTTACAGCTACCTTGATTGTGATGGCAATGGCACGGTCCAAAGTCTACACTGGAAGAAGGTAACATCCCAAACGGATGCTGTTTTATTGACTGCAAATTAATACTTTAACAATTTCAGTCTTTGTTTTTATTTGTACCTTGCATCCAACACAGCTGGCAGCTCACCTAACTGCTCTCCACCCTCCTTGATCTCTCCCAGCATCCCTGGGCTAAGGCAAATTAGTTTAACTCCCCTACATGAGAGAATCCCCCTCCCCTCACTAGTGATTGGCTTTGGAATAGGCATGTGACTCGGTCTGGCCAATGAGAAGTGAGAGGAGGGCTGCTGTGGATTGTGGGAAAGGTTTCCTTGCACTTTAAGTGGGATACTCTCCACAAACAGACGTGGTTGTATCTGGATGTGATTTCTGGAAATGTCTGCCGCCATCTGGCTCCAAGACTGGGGGAGACAATGGCTTTTTGGAGCAGGGGACAGAGCTGAGAGAAGAACCAAGAGAGGCAGAACCAGAGCCAACCCGGACTGTGGCCTTATTCATTTAGTAGCATCCTTGAAAATGTCTTCTGACCCCAAGATTTACAACATGGACCTGTGTATCATGCCCAGCCTCTTAAATTAGGTTATGGTGTCAATCCTCAGTAGCCTGAAGGGCGACCGCCTGCAGGACGCAACTTCCCCCACAGGTGAACCGCCCTCAGCTCAACCAGAGCTGCCCTGCCGGTGAAGGTCTATGGTTCCCTCAGTCCTTGGAGGGAGCAGCCTGTACCCAGTGACTTACGGACACGGGCCTCCAGGTGAAATACAATCTATGGCACAATCTAGAGAGTTCTATCTGAGACAGGCCAAGGCAGAGGTGGCCTCCCAGTTTACCTCTCTCTCTGCCCTTGGCAATCATCCTCTCTTCCTTCCTATTCTCTGCAGCATGCCACAACCCAGGTATCTCTGTCTCAGGCTTTGCTTCTAGAGCACCTGGTCTATGGTAGCATTTGAACCAATATATCCTGGAAGAGCTAGGCTCTAATTCACGCTACCACCAACATACTGACCTCGACCACGGGTCACAAACCCACGATCAGAGTGGACATACATATTTATGTGTAGGTATAAGTATGTATGTGTGTACATGTGTGTATATGTAAGCGTGTAGAAATTATGTGGAATGTATGTTATATGTGTAAATTATCCACATAAAATACATATTAAGTTTGATTTTGGGGTGCCTTTAGGTGGGGTATGCATACTCCTGCTAACCAGTCTTCCCACTGTCTTTTTTTTTTTTTTTTTTGGTTTTTTCAGACCAGGCTGGCCTCGAACTCACAGAGATCCGCCTGCCTCTGCCTCCCGAGTGCTAGGATTAAAGGCGTGCGCCACCACCGCCCAGCTTCCCACTGTCTTAAGCTTGGTTTATCACACATTTGCAACGCCTGTTGCTCCCTCTTTCCTTGAGTGACACACAGAGAAAGCACCACGTGGTCTGTTCGGTTGGCTCAGATGCTCAGGCGGGGATGTTTCAGGCTGCGCCCGAGCGTGGGGTAGACACAGGGAGACCGCCCTCAGCCAGCTCCACGGCTCTCACCTCTGCCATCTCAATTTTCCCGTCTGAGTTCTTGTCATACTTCTGCATGAACTCCTTCATCTTCTCCCCAAAGTTGTCACTCTTTGACATCTGTGGACAGAGAAAGGAGGCTGATCTTGCTGCCAGGTTATGTAGAGGTGAGGTTGTCCGTGAAGCAGGACTGGGAGTCATTTCATGTCCTGGACACATGGCTCAGGAACCAGAGGTGCTAGAACTCAGAGGGTCAGTCTCTGCCTTAGATCTCAGTCACATGATTATCAAGGGAGACAGGACACATGGGCATGTTCTGTGCCACGTGATTAGATGCACCCTTTGGCCTTTGAGATGGGTCAACCCACAGCTCCATAAGGAGTTTGGACTTATTCCCACCACTCAGATGTGAGTTACAGCTTTTAGCACAACCCAGTTCAAACCATTATTCCACAATAGGTTCGAACCACTCCACCAATACAAAATGAACCACTCATTTTCTTCTTCAAAGACATGCTCGCAATTCTGCAGTGTTCCTGTCTGGTTGCATGCCAGAAGGAATGTGAGGACATCACGCAGCTGAGGGAAAATTTAAATCCTCCACTCAACTATTCTAAGTATAGAAAAATCGATTACTTATTAAGAGTTCCTTTAGCCCATCACCCCTCAGCTTAAACACAGTGGTCTCCTCACAGTTGGAACCTTTCCCTGGTCTGGGGTGCAGCTGAGCTATCACCTGCACCAAGGAGCTCTTTCTTATCTTCAGACAGTGTTGCAAGCCCCCACCCCTTGCACATCTGATCTTCTACTTCAATTACCTGGGGATTTCCACTGGGGTTTCATGCTTCTTGGAACTGGCCCAAGAGAAATTCTACAAATTCTGAGAGCTTTTCTGGATTCCTTCTGCCTCACCTTTGGCCTTTGGAACCTGATCTCCATTTACTAATATTTGTCAGTCAGTATTCATTTATGTTTACAAATAGGTAAGGTTTGGTGCCAAGTACTTAGCATAAATGCAGGCAACGTATTAGAAGTTTATCATGGTCTTCAGTGGGTGAGTCGTCCCTGCATCCTCATATGTAAATGGAATCCAAGATGCAATGACTTTCCTCAAGATCAGCCAGGTAAATATAGCTAGAAATTTCAAGCCTAGCTCCAGCTCCCAAAGTCCAGGTGTTTCCTACCAGTCCTAGATGACGGCAGTTGGGATTGCTATGGACAGACTCGTCAGCCACCCTCATGCCAGCTGAAGAAGGGAATGACTAAGAGAGGGATCGTTAGATTTGAAACTCTCGATTAAACACATTCTTCTGCATAGTCCTTGATCTCAGGGCTGGTTTTGAAGCTGTGATTCCTGTAACCCATGCTCACATCATCCCACTAATGAGGGATGATGAAAGAACTGTTGACAAACACATCCATGCTTCACCTCCAGCTCTCGTAAGCGTGTGGCTTTGACATGTTTCTTGCTGGGATACTTTGCTGCGCATTGAACCTGGAGCTCATAAGCAGCAAATTTCTCTTAAGAGATCCCGAATTTACTAGTAAGTAATGAATGAGACAGTGGGCAGGAAGCAAGAGACAAGAGAGAGACCCTCAAAGGAGCCGGGGGGCGCACAGGAGGGAGTGGGTTCTATATATTCCAAACTAGACACAGCCACAACAAACCAGTTCCAGTCACTTTAGCGTTTTGATATTTCACATGGCTCTCCCAGGAGGTTTTAGCAAACTTCACATGGCCAGGTTGGTACTGGAAGAAATAACATTCCTATCATAGGGCCCGGGACATGATCTGGAGTCACTGTGTACAGTTCAGAGTTCATGACTCCTTCATACCAACGGCAGACAGTATGGTCAGGGCTCAGGGGAGGCTTCTGAGAAGCTCCCAGCTTTCCCCTAAGTCCTTACAGAGGAGCCAGCCTTTGTTGGTCTAGAATACTGGATTCTGCTCCCCATTCTCCACCAGGGGACATTTGATAATGTCTAAGACATCTTTTTTTTAAGACAGGGCCACCCTATGTAGCCCTGGCTGACCTGGAACTCACAATGTAGACCATGCTGGCCTCAGATTCAGAGATCCACCTGCCTCTGCCTCCCAAGTGCTGGAATTAAAGGTGTTCACCATCACCTTCAACTTAGGACATGTTTATTGCCACAACTTGGCTATCTCATGGGTGGATGCAAGGGTTTGGCCAAATACACTACAATGTAAAGACGTCCCTCCCAACAAAAATTGTCCAGCCTCAATGTCGACATTGTGGGGGCCGAGACATTTTTATTTAGATTGCAGGCATCTGAGGTCTTCTGAGAACCTCATCTTGAATTATAAACCCTCAAGACTCTGGACTTTGTCCCCAGGAAAAGATTTACATGCACACATAAACACATACCTGTGTAGTTTGGGGGATTCATCAACTCTTGGCTTTCATGATGGTTAGCGCTCTATGACACCCAAGGAGATTGAGATGAGGTGCTCTTGGGGGAAAACCTAGCTTTTCTTTATATCTTTACAAATGAGGGGGATCTTAAATGTCAAGACCAGACAGGTCTGCTGACTGGAGGCATCACAAGACAGACCAGTCTCAAGCCTAGATAGGTCAAGATGACAGAAACCCCCCAAATGGGAGTGGGGTGCACACTTACCATGCCAGAGCCTTCCCTTGCCTTCTCCAGCTCTCGGAAGAAGTTCTCTAGCTCTTTACCTTCAATGTACCCATTTCCTGTAAAGACAGATGAAAACAAACAAAAAAAGAATTAACCTTAGAGCTGAATAGTAAGACCGGGGGAAGGAGGAAGACACCAACTCTGTGGAAAACTTTGCCCTGCTAGTCTGCAAACAGGTATCTTGGCCAGTCGTGTTAAGTACAGGTCCTTATCCTCAGGGCGCTTGCAGGTATATGTGCAAGATAAATAACGAGTGTCCTTGGACTATTCAGCCAGCAGCCGCAGAACACTGGAAGAGTGCACATCTGGTCTGCTGGCAGAGATGTTCGTGAGCAAGCACTGAGTGCTGAAGGTCCCCCAAGAAGTGTGGTTTGCACCAGGCTTGTCAGCAGGGGGCAGGCCCGGAACGGGGGAAGAAGTTGGGTTTCTGGGGTTGAGAAGGTATAGAGAGTTGGAGAGCATTCTCCCAGCATCCACCTGGAACCTTAGAGTGTGCTTTTATTTGGAAGGAAGATCTTCATAGATGTCACTAGTTATGACAGGTGTCAAGGCACAGGGAAGGCAGAGGTAGAGATCAGAGTGACGTATTTCCAAGCTAAAGACTAGTGTAGAATTGCTGCAGCCTCTAGAAGCTGAGGCATGCAGCAGATTCCTTCCCCCCAAAGCACACGTGCACACACACGTGCACGTGTCACACACACACACACACACACACACACACACACACACACCTTGATTTCAAACTTCTAGCCTCGAGAACTAGAAAGGCTTTCATTTCTGTTGTGTTAGGTTGCCCAATCTGTGGTACTTTGCTATGACCATCCTGAGAAACAGATAGAAGGGAACCATGGAAGAAAATGATTTAACCCATTTTCTCTGCAGACTGGCTTATTATAACTAAGTAGTCCTGCTTGTTGTTGTCTGAGACAATGTCTCACTGTGCAGCCCAGCCTCAAACTTATGACTCTATTGCTTCTGACTTCCATGTGGTAAGGTTATAGCCATGTGGCTTGCATGAGATTTTTGGAGAGAGAGAGAGAGAGAGAGAGAGAGAGAGAGAGAGAGAGAGAGAGAACATGTGCTTATGAAAGTGTGTGTGGGTTGTGTGCACTAAAGGTCAATGCTGTGTGTCTTCCTCTATCATGTTCTACCTTAGTTTTTGAGGCAAGGACTCTCGCTGAGTCTGGATCTGATTGTTTTGGCTAGATCAGCTGGCCAGTGAGTTTAGAGATCTGCTGGTCTCTCCCTCCAAGTTCTAGAGTTACAGAGAAGTACAACCACATATGGCTTTGCTGTGAATGCTGGGGATTCAACCCTGGTCCTCTGCTTCTGCAGCTGCCTCCCCAGCTGCTAAGTGGGAGTTCTGTATGCAAACCACACAGTCTACTATGAGGGCGTCACAAATATCAGTATTGTGGGAGCCCAGTTATCAGCATCTGTGTACAAGATGGGGAAGGACCCACAGAAAAGTGCAATGATCAGAACCAGCTCTGAACGTCAAAGCCTGACTTCTCTGAAGATTGCATGAGTAGTGAGAGGTCATATAGGTTCTTATAGCTGGAGCCTGAATGACCCAGACACTAGTGCTGAGCCGAGTCTACGGCCAAGGTCACTGGTCCATGCTAGCACTTATGGGAGGGAACTCAGGGCTAAGGCAATGGTTCCAGAATTTACTGCATATTGGAATCTCTTGAGGATCATTTAAAAAATATGGATGTCTGGCTCTCACCATTAGACACTCTGGTACACTTGGGGTGTGAACTAAGATTGTGACTTCTTTTTTAAGGCTCCCAGGTGATTTCCCTGTGCGGCAATGTTAGTCAACCACTAAAATCAAGTTCCAAATCTGATGGACAGCAGGAACACAAGGTCCCCATAGAGGAGTCCAACTTGAATCATTAAGAAGGTCATCACTTTCTTCAAGGGCATATAGAGTTGCAGACTTAACAAAAGAACAACATAGAAGCATTTGCCTTAGCCTCTCTGGGTAGCATGGGGCGGGAGGATCATTCTTGCCTCTCTTCCTAGTGCTCCTGAGGTCTTAATTCCCAAATAAATAACCTTGGAGGCCATGCTTCCTGGAGAAAATGCTTCAATAAATATCGTGCAGAGAGAATTGCATGAGATGAATTATGCATTTATGTTTGTCTGCAAAGAAAGGTGATTACTGGGTTCCTCTGGGATGAGGCAGTTGTCTTTTCTTCTAGGATGTTCTACAAAGTTCTTGGGGAGAGTAGGAAATTCACAAGAGGGTGGGGCTTGTTGGCCGGCTGGAGTGAGGTGGGGTGAACTGGAGCTTTCCGGACAAAGAAGCGGAGGTGTTGGCGACTATCCGCTGAGTTGGCGCCTAGTGACTTTTTTTTCTGCTGTGACAGTTATCCCACTGCTTAGGTGCAGCTTCCCCTTGACTAAGAGCACAAAGCCTTAGTCTCTGCGCTCTTCTCTTGGGAGGCTTTTCAGAGTTAGGCAGTGTGGTGGGAAGCTGAGCTCAGCTCTGAGACCATCCGCAGCTTCCAGAAGCCCAAGGTCAGGGTGGGTGGAATGCGGGTCTTAGAGCTAGAACTGTGAGCACGAATTGAGGTTCATGATGTAGAGGACACAGGGGCCGGGGCCAGGAGCCCAGGTCAGGTATGTGGGTGAGTGTGTGTTTCCTGGGAGTATCAGAAGGTGGCTGATGGGAAGTGGAATAAGAGGCAGCCAGCCACACGAGGAAAAAGAGCCTTCACTCAGCTCTGCATAGCATCCCTTACCAAAAGCCCTGATCTGGGCCCTGCTTCACACAGCCTGTGATGCTCTGCCACTTCTCCAGGCCCTCTACCTGATGCAGAGGGGGCTGGCCCTTCTCTTCCAGGGATCAATACCTGTTTCTCCTCCTAAGCATCACCTCTCCGAACCTCAGTTTCTTCAGCTATAAAACGAGAATAATGATACAATAAATAATAATAAACAATGACAGTGCCCCTTCCTGTGACTGCTGGACAGATGCACCCAAAGAACAATGAACTTTCAGTGCTGGCCCACACACGCCTCCACAGCGCCGTGCTGCAGGTATGGTGCTGGCTCCCCAGCAGCACTCAGGAGGCTGAGGCAGGAGGATCAGGAGTTGGGCCCTTGATGAGCAGGGCCACTAACTTTGCCAATATAAGCCTGAGCTACATAGTGAGTTACTGGCTAGATGAATCTATGTAGTGAGACCCTGTCTTGGGAAAAAAAAAAAAAGAAGAACGGCAAAAGGAAACAAAATGTGTCAATCGTCATCACCACCCACCGTGGTTCTTGACTCCGCTCCATGTTAGGAACACTTTGGTTTTGGACTACTAATTGATGATGTAATGGAACAGAGGTGATTTTCCCAGGGACCTTGGGGTTAGGATGGACAAGAAAGAACTCTCTGAGCAGTCCCAGGCAATCAGAAGAGGAAGAGAGAAGGAAGAGTAAACTCAGGGGCAGGGAGAGGGGGAGGTGGCTTTGTGCAAAGAAGCCCCCTCCCTGGATCCAGAGCAAGGGAGTTCCCGCACACCTGCTGGGGCATGATAAGAATCTCCCTGTGTGCCTGAACGAAAGGAGAAAATTTAGCTCCGTGCAATGAGTCTTTATGTTTCAAATTGAGCCGCGGCTCCAAGCTGCAGACATGGGCCTGTTTCCACAAAGCACAGAATGGTCCACAGGGGTGTGACCAGCCTTGAAAAAGCTAGACAAGCCATTGAAAGTAGAGAGTGAAAAGTGGGGAGTGGGCACACAGGTGGGATCCAGAAGAAGGGTTTCTGCCACTGGGAGAACAGACCTTCTCTCTAAGGCCATGCCCACCCATCATTTAGCAGGCCGTTTCATGGAAGGCTGGGGTACAAGAGCAGTTGGCCAACATCCTTCTAGGAAGATTTAAACCCTGGGCGAGAGCCATTCTTTTTCTGTGACCTTGTTACAGTTGGGGGTTGGGGGGTAAGCAAATCTCATGTGGATGGGCATTGATACAGATGTGGTTACCATAGTAACCACCATTAGTAACTTCCTTCCAACCATGAACACAAGGGAGGGGGGCTGAGAGGGAGCTGGGGACCTTGCATCCTTCCTGAGCCTACTTTTGCTTCCATATTTCACCGCTGTGTACCCCAAAGCTAAGGACAGACAACATTTCATTATCATTAATCTGACCACAGAGGATTGGAAATACTTGACTGAAGGAGGCTGTACCCCAGAAAGGTTTATTTGTTCCTCCCTGAGGTTTGGATGTACAGATTTTCTGAGGTGAGCAGGCAAAAGGTACCCAAGGAGGAGGAGGGACTGTACCACTGCCTTCACGGCTGTCCCTTGCTCTAGAACAAGTCAATTCCTCCGTACCTCAGTTTCTCTCACAGGTGGGCAAAACTGCTCAAACCCTTTCTACTCTATGGATGCATCACAAGAGCCATACAAAGTAATGTTTTGGAAACATTCTGGAGGACGGAACATCTCCTATAAATGGAAGGCATCATTTTTCATCTCTTCACCTCCTCAGCCCTAAGGGTTTCTGACAAACTCCCGCTCTCTTTAGAGTGCTGGTTCTCACCTGGAAGCTTGGGAAGCTTTGACAACAACGCCATTGCCTTGCTCTGCACCAGGGTTTCTGATTTACTTGATGGGGTGCGGGTGTCTTCCAAGCTCCCAAGGCTGGCAGCACACCTCAGACACGGCGGTGTATAGCCATGACTTGGGGATCTTGTTAAAGTGAAAAGTTGAGTTTGGTAACTTTAGAGTACCACGGAAGAGCTGGCTGTTCCTGCGTGGAATGTGGCCTGGTGGTAACCCGGGAGCTGGTTAGAAATGCAGAATCCGAGCAGCATCCAGCTCAGTGGTAGAGTACTTACAAAGCCTATGTGAGATATTAGGTTTAATTCCTAAGTCCCACCCCCAAAAGGGGCAGAATCATAGGCCCTTCCCTCAACTTTCTGAGTCTCTCGCTGGGTGTGGTGCCCACGGATCTGTTTACCCATGCCTCAGGTGTTCTCTGATTTCATGCAGTTAAGTGTGCCCGGGAGGCTTGTCAGTTAGGTTGCATGGCAGGCCCTGGCCATTTCCAAAGGCCTCTTCCACTTGCTGCCTTGCTGGCTTAGGCTGCTGCCATGCAAATTGACAGGTGTGATTAATCCCACCTTGGAAAAGAGGACTTACTGTTGGGGGTTTCCATCTTGTGGCTAACAGAGGTCACAGTTTCCTTCTGCTCATCCTAGGGATAAGGTCTGTCCTTAGCTGTACCTGCCTGGATTTCTCTATCCATCACACATATGCATACTCCCCACACCTCTCCTAGTGGCTTCTGGGGGAGGGGATGCCCCAGATCTGCAGCTCCTGGAAGAATGCGTGGATACTCCCATTTTAATCTGCTCCTGGCCTGGGCTACTTTGGAACGGGACTCAGGAGCGAGGATGGGTCCCCTGAACCTGTGGACAGCTGGCAGCCTGACGCTGGGCTGAGTCCCAGGACATGCGGAGGCCAGAAGGAAGGCGCAGATTGAGCAAGAGGTAAGGCTGCCGAGAGCCAGAGGGGAGGGGAGAAGGCCAGAGCCTGGGGCTCCAGATGGGGCTGGCTGGGCACAGGAGGGCGTCTGATGCAATCCGCTAGGAGGGATGCCAGCCGGCCAAGTGCTGCAGAGGTGCTGTTCTTGAAGAGTCTAGCGCCCGCTCTATTAATTCTGGTTCTGTGGGAATTGAGGAAGATTTCCCTGAGGGGTCTCCTGAGCCCCAGCAACCTCCCCAAGGGCCTTAGCTAGTAAAAGTACCTATGCCTGGAGTGGGAATAAGCAAGATGAAACAAGGGAGGGGACACAGAGCCCCTGGGTTGATGGCTGCCTGGGCAAGGCCAGCTGAAGTATCTCGTCTGTGCAAACACATCACCTCAGCCATGCTCCTTAGCTGCCTCTCCCGGGAGCCCCAGCTCTTCACAAACCCAGCTTCCCTACTCCTGGCTGGTGCAATCCCAGTCCAGGAGGCAAGGTGATGGCTACCCAGAGGATATGTGGCTCAGAGCCGATAGACTGTGTACGCTCCACACCAAAGGAACCGTTAGGGAAACAATTAGGGTGATGGTGAAAGTGACTAGGGGACCAGGCAGTCCATAGGAGCTGCCCCAACCGAGGCAAGAGGCTTTCCCAACAAGCCTTTAATGCTGATACATCGCTGCCAAAATGTCTACAGGGCTTCACTACGGTAGAACAAAGCCATCTTCAAACATACAACGCCTTGGTCCCCAGATCTCGATCCCACTGACGGTGACGAACTGAGACCCAATGTGTGTGCGTGTTGCTGAGGCCAGAGGTCAACCTTGGGTATCATTCCTCAGGTGTCACCCATATTTTTGTTGTTGTTGTTTGTTTTGTTTTGTGGTTTTTATTTTAGATAGGGTCTCTTGCTGACCTGAAGCTGGTCGGGGAGCTCCAGGGTCCCATCTTTCTATCACCACCTTGTGGTTACAAGTGTGTACCACCATTCTGATTTTTTTTTTTTTTAATGTGGTTTCTGAGGATCAAACTCAGGTCTTCCTGCTTGCAAGGCCAGCACTTTATCATGAAGTCGTCTCCACAGCCCCTCCCCCTGTGGTTTCTAAGGGGTCTGTGATGAGCTTATGAACAGCAGTTCTGTTGAGTCGTAGATGTAGTAGTCAGCATGTCAATACTTCACGTCTACTGTGCATCTCGTACCTTGTTTTCACAAGCCTTCCCGTTTAATGTCCCTAGAGTTGTCATTTAGGTGTGCGTGTGCGTGTGCGTGCGTGTGTGTGTGTGTGTGTGTTGCTGGGATGTAATCCTACACCCTCAGCTTCTCTCTTTCCCCATGCTGTTTCTCAGGCCTCTCCAGTCTCTGGCAGGACACGCTGTTCGAGTCCCCCCACCTCACACTAGAAAGGAGCCGGCAGTGTGGGGGGCTCTGGAAGGGTCTGCCGAGGCACCTGGTTCTGGCTCCTCAGTGGTGTGCGGGTTTGCAGGACACTTCTGTTAGAACCACTGGGTTTAGGAGGGAAAGAAGAGCCTGGCGGAGCCCTCCTCAGTACTGCACGGTCCTTTTTATTGTAAACTTTCAAAGTCCTCAGTGTAAGGGACCACTGAGTCCCACCAGATAAGGAACGAGACTCAGTCCTTGGGGAAGGCTTTGTGAAGCTAGCTCACCAAGGCTACTTGAGAGTGGACAAAGCCCAGGAAACTCCCAATAGGTCTCCGTATCTGTAGCTAGGTGTACATTCTTCAGGGGTAGAAAATGTCCGTACGATTATTTCCTTCTTACATAGTAAAATCAGCTTATCTTTGTGTTTTACTATAGTCCTAAAAGCAGCACCTTTGGGGGGGGGGGGTGCTTTCCCGTGTTTGCACAGACTCAGTCTCACTTGGATGGCTGAGTACTATTTGACAGTGGAGCTGAATATAATCCACGGTGGGGTGGGGGTTAGTTTCAAATAACTCCTTTAATAGGCTCTCTTGTTTGTGTACCTTTCTACCCATGTACTACACTATTTAGGTTACATAGATCCTATATTATACGTAGGACATAATACATATCCTATGTATTATATAGGATAGAGGCTTGGACCAAGTGGTGCCTCTCTTGGTCCACGGATGTCGGCTTGCTCCTGGGAGAGTACTCCTCTTTCTCCTCTGCATTCTGATTGCTTCTAGAAGGTTGGCAAGAGCCCCTCCATTTCTCTCCTGAGCCACAACTTGGCTCCACACAGGTTATCAGTGCACTAGGAGCCTGGTAGCATCTGTCAGAACTACACAGAGAGGGTATGTACACTCTGGCTTGGGCATCCATCCCTCAATCACCTGGTTCTCGCTCCCCCCCCCCCATCTATCTATCTATCTCTCCCTCCCCTCCCCCTCCCTCCCCTTCCTTTCTTTCTCTTTCTTTCTTTTTCTTTCTTTCTTTCTTTCTTTCTTTCTTTCTTTCTTTCTTTCTTTCTTTCTTTCTTTTTGTTTTTTTGAGACAGAGTTTCTCTGTGTAGCTTTGCGCCTTTCCTG
>CABHPP010118997.1:0-21570 GCA_902168425.1 Peromyscus attwateri | reverse complement strand
TTTTGAGACAGAGTTTCTCTGTGTAGCTTTGCACCTTTCCTGAATCTCGCTCTGTAGACCAGGCTGGCCTCGAACTCACAAAGATCCACCTGCCTCTGCCTCCCAAGTGCTGGGATTAAAAGCGTGTGCCACCACCGCCCAGCTTCCCCTTTCTTACTGACTTGCTGTTGATTGAACCTAGAGCCTGGTGCATGCTAGATAAACAGTACACCTCTGAACCTCATCCCCATCTCTTTTTACTTTTTATTTTGAGACAGAGTCTCACCAAGTTGCCCAGGCTGGCCTGAAACTCATCCTATAACCCAGGCAGTCTTTGAATCTGCAATCTTCATCCTGAGCAGCTGGGTATAGGCCTGTGCTTTCAGGCCTCACGGTCACTTGGATCTTATAGAGTCAAAGAATTGCTGACAAAGTGGCCAGGAAGCAACAGAGTGGAGAGTTCAGACACTGTGTCTCTCGGAGTGTGGAGGTGACAAGTAGAGAAGAAGCCCCAGAGCCCGCAAAGGCATAAGGTAGCTTGGCTGCCCCCTCACTGATGCCAGATACTGCATTAGAGAGACTGGTGGCTCCCTTGGTGGCCAGTGAGGGAGGGTTGGGGTTGTAGAGGTGACTAGAAGAAATCCCTGGCCCCTTCCTGTCCAGCTCCCCACTCCCCAAATACTTGCTCTTCCCCTCCCCACCGCTAGTGACCTCTTTGAAAACACTCTTTTTGGATGAAGGAACTAGGTAGTGCCTCTTCTTTCTGACTTGAGAGGGGCTGAGTAAGGGTCCCCCACTCCCAGTCCCCTCCTCTAGCCCTGCTTTCTCTAGGTCAAGGTCTTTTCTAAAGCCTCCCTTGTTTACAAGAGTCTGGGATGGTAGGGAGGTGGCTCCTCTCCCTGGTGCCTGTCATTAACTGGGCTCCAGTGAGCTCACTCCAGGGACCCTGTGAGCTGTGGAGAGTCTCCCAGGGGTCTTTAAGGTACTGAGTAGCAAACCTCGTGCAACGGATCCTTAAGTTGCAAACAGAAGGCAGGGCAGGTAAGAGAGAGAAAGGCTCAATCAGGGCCAGAGCAGCTCAGGTGATGAGGTTTTGGGCTCACCTGCAGCCTTGGGGTGTTCAAGGTACAAAAAAAAGGCAGCCCCAAACTTACTTCTAGATTCCTCAGTGGAATTCCAGCTTGTCCACATACGCACTTTGCGAGTCACATCGCTTTCATTTCTGGTCCTACTTGGGACTTTCTTGAGGAGGTGTGTGGATGTGTCCAGGGGTCATAAAAGAATTGCCCACCACTTCCAAAGCTGGGCTGAGGACCTTTTGTGGGATAGTACTACACTGTAGAAAAATCCCCTCTTCCTAGCCCAGGAGGAGTCCCCTTGAATGGGGACATGAGCCCCAGGTGAAACCAGCATCACCAAGCAAGTCTCACGTCAGCCTCCACATCTGCACAAGGGGACTCTGCCCAGAAGCATCTCAGAGTGGGACTCCCAAGGGCTCAACCATTTTTAAATAAGTGTAGTGTCTCAGAACAGATCTTAATATAAGGTTTTCATGATGATTGAGAGGGCTACTGGTTGTCCCCAGGGAGAAGTGGACTTGGAGTCGGCTGTTTATAGCTGACTCATCTAGCTCCTGGCCAGTGGCATAACCTTGACGGCTTGGTAACTTTCCTTGACTTCTGGTGCAGATGCACTGGCCAGAGCATGTCCCATGTAACGCAGTGCCGACAGGCTGCAAGGCTCTTTCTTGGAGCCCTTTCCATCCTGGGCGGCAGGAACAGGGAAGTGAAAGGCAGCCCCTCCTTGGCCCCATTTTTCAGATTGAGCCACTGAGCCACCGCCTTCAGTAATTCTCAGACCGATGACTGTCTTACCCCAGGAATACAGATACCTAGTCCTCAGCTTTCTCAGTTGCCTCCAGGCAGAGGAAACCTCACCTATTGGCAGCCTCGGACATTAACCCTTTCTTTGCCACAGCACTGGGAGCAGAGGATCTCTGTGCACCCACCTTCATACCCTGCCAAGGGGATTCAGAGAGGAGGGAGGGAATTCAGGGAGTTGGGGTTGCCAACTGATAAGACTATTTCCCACCCCTGTCTCTCTCTGTCTCAGGATAAACGTCCCTAGCCACCACCCTGCCAACAGGTCTGAGATGTTAGTGTGTTCTGGGTGCCCACCTCAACCAGGGCATGGGAGGATGAATTGAAATGGGTTTTTTCCTCTTTTTTTTTTTTTTTTTTTGAGTGAAAGAAAAGTCTCCAGTAATATCAGAAACTGGGAGTGAGGGCAGGGGAGAGACGAGGGGCTGGGGTGGTGATGTGTGTGCTCTTTGTATACACTTGGAATCTCAGGTGTGGGAGCCACCTCCAAAGCCATTCACCCGGACCTCAATTTTTGGGTTGGTCTTGTGAAGACCACGTAGAGCAAAGTGTTGGTTTAAGATAATCACCCCCATCTACAGACAGTCACTCAAGTCTCTACCACCAGGCAGCAGGCTGGGGGCTAGCACCAGGAGCCTCCCTACCACACCCACCGCTCCGTAGTTGGGAAACCCACATACTGGTGGGGTTGAAAAATGGGTAAAGACATCCCGGGTTTGTTAAGAGCCCCAAATCCATTCTCTACTCCTGCTCTTGGCCAACAAGGCCCCCAGCTTCAGAGGAGGCTCCTGAGTTTCCCTTCAGGATGCCCAGCTTTCTCCACCGTCCGTACTGACGATGAGGGTTAGGATCAAGACGGGAGAAATAAATGGGTTTTGGAGACCTGTGGCTACAGGGCTGGAGGCAGAGAGACAGCTTGAAAGGAAAGGTGGGGAAGGAGGCAGGTGAATCATGGGGAGCCCTTTTTATTTTTGCCCAGGCCTCCTCTCTGGGAAAGCTCGGACTTGCTCAGAACGTGGGCCCTGGGCACCCAGCATTGGGAAAACTTACTGATAGTTGTCAACCAGGGCAGCCGGGCGTTTCCCAAACTCAAGACCCCAGCAGGCTCTGCCACCAGAACAAACCTCTTGGTGGGCAAAGCATACCTGTCCACATTAAGCAATGCCCCTGACCCCTTTGCCAACCTCAGGTCCCCCGGGGGGGGGGGGGGTTCAACGGACCCAGAAGTTGGGAGATTTACTGACCGTCTGCATCAAAGTGCTTCCAGATTTCCAGGAACTGGGATGCTGTCAGCTCGGCCAGGTGCAGGTAAGGGGGCTGCTGCTGCGGGCCAGCCATGGCGAGCCGCTCCTGGAGATCTTAAGCTGCTCAGCGTTGTCACCCGGTGCAGCTAGGCTCTGGTTCTCGCTCTGGGGCTGCGCGCCACGCCGCCTTTATAAGGCGGCCCGGAGCTGCACCGCATCAGGCCGCCGGCAGGGGGCGCGCACACTCAGGGAATCGCGCAGGGCGCGGCGCTGCACGGGCGGAGGCTGGGGCTCCTCTGCTAGGGTTCCTGAGGACCCCCGAGAGAGTCTTCAACGAGATTTCTGGGTGCCCGTCGGGAACACCACAGGCTTTTCGGTGGAAATGGGAGAGGCTGCTCCTGCCTTCCTTTCTCTCTGTCCGTCTTGAGGACATCCTGTTACTAGCTGCAGCAGTAATATTACTAAAGTAGCAAAGCTAAGATTTGAACCCAGAACTCTTTTCACGCTCTCTTACTCCCTCAAGGTGGGGGGGGGGGGGGGGGGGAGGGCAGAATTGCAGGAAAGAGTTTTCAAGGTTTTTACTGTAGTTGAGCAGCTGGGATCTGCAAGGTGCAGGGAGGATTCAGATGGGATTGGAGGAGATACTCCCCTGTGGGGTATCTCGCTTTTCCCTTCCTGTATCTGCCACAGCCTGGGCTTGCTCTCGGGACTTTTAGATCTTTGTCCAGGGAGTGGCAGACTGGAGCCTACAGTTCCAGATGTGAACCACACCCACCGAGGGTCATGGTAGTAGGGATCGTCTACGGCAGCAGGTAGAGAACATTAAACTCTGACCCAGGGATGCTTTGAGCTTCTCTTGGATAAGAACGCAACCCCCCCCCCCCCGCGCGCGCGCGCGCCCCGACAGCAAGCACATCTCCGTTCCGAGTCAGCCTCCGAAGGTCTTGGCCCTGTAGTGTGTGCTAGCCTCATGGATGCCTTACCCTTAGAGTGACAGCAGCACCCGCCCCTAAAAAGAAGGACAGAGACATGAATTGGTGCTCATTAACATGTGCTAATGAGTGTTAGCTGAGCTGCCTTCGAAGGGAGAGCAAAAGAGAAGGAGGTGAGAATCAAAAGCAGGTCGCTAGAGGAGAGGAGAAGCTGGGGGAGGGGCAGAGAGGAGCAGGCTGACTCCTGGGGCTAGGCGGGGCAGCCCTCAGCTGACCTCAAAGGGCAACATAGAGCCCGAGTTCCAAAACTGCTCATGTGTTGCCCAGGCCCAATGTATTTGAGGTTATTTATGGGAACCGACTAGGGAAGAAGAGGCAGAAAAAGCTAGCCTTGAGCTGCCAGGGCTCAGAAATGACCAAGCTTGAGGCCCTTTGCCTGAGTCTTGCCTATGAAAAGAAAAGAAGGCTCAGTCCTAAAGAACAGTTGCTCTAGAATCAAGCTCCCCGAGTCCGCTTCCTAAAACAACAAACAAGTAATCAAATAAAACAAAGCAAAAAACCAACAAACCTCTGCAACCTTGTTTGGATTACACAGCCTCTTTGTGCCTCAGCTTTTCTAGTCTGTAAAATGGGAGTATGGGTATCTTAGAATTGTTCTGAGGGTTAAACAAGTGTGTGTTCCTGTCCTTCGTGCATGCAGCCAGTGCTTGTGATCTCTGGTGGGCTGGGCAAGGACTTCTTGATCAGAGTATTGGCCAGCTTTCTGACACTGTGACAAAACACCAGAGAAAGTCGAGTTAGAGGAGAAAAGATTGGTTTTGACTCGTGGTTTCGGAGGTTTTAGTCTGTGGACATTTTGGTTCATTGCTCAGGGGTGGTGGTGAGACAGTATGTCATCGTGGGAGCCTGGCTAGGAAGTGAGACTGGGAGAGAGAAGGAGGGAGGGGGAGAGATGAAAGAAGGGAAGCCTAGCTGGGACAAGACACAGCTTGTCTTGTCCTCCCACTGACACCCTGGTAACTTGCTGCCTCCCAAATAGTCCCACCTACTTACAGTTTCTACCACCTCCCAGTCATCATTTATTAAACCATCAATGGAGTAACCCATCAATGACGTCAGAGCTCTGCCACCCATTCGCTTCCCCTTCCTCAAATCCCACCTCTGAACACTGCTGAATTGGAAGCCAGGCCCATAACACAAAGGCCTTTGGAGAACATTCCAGATCAAAGGCTTAACTTCCTGCATTCCCCAGTGAAGTTGCTACCGGCTTCTGGGAGGGTGAATGCCAAAGTGAGGTCCAGGGGCAAATGAGGCAGATGCTGTTTCCAGAATAGCAGCCTTTGACTCCGGCGCACTCAAGGCGCTAGGCTCAGTCTTCCCGGCTCTGGCACCTGCCACTGGAGTCCCTTGCTTTGAGTTCCCTCCTGGCCCCTCCCAGCTCCGGTCTGCAGACAGAAGCTGTTTGCTGGTTCTGTAAACACCCAAGGCAGTGCCTGGCTCCTCTCACAACGTCAAGGTAAGGACCACAAATGATGTACTCAAGGGTTTGCCACCAAGAATCCTGTGTGTGGTTGGGGATAAATGGAAAAGTGGATACTGATAACCACATGGGCTAAGAGGAGCTTTTCATCACATTCTGAAAGACTAGCCCTAGCCCACACCTGGCAAACCAGGAGTCAGACTCCTCCTGCCTGCTTGGCATGTCCAGAATGCCCTCTCTCTCCACCTGAGGCCACTCACTTTCTTTTCTGGCAAACCTCTCCAGACCCTGGGGCTGCTGTGGGAAGGGGCACTGTGAGGCTGCGTGGTCCCAGACAGATCGAAGTGAGCAGACTTTGGGAGTCTGGGGCCCATGTGAAGACACAGTGTGCTGTTTTCAGACTTGGTGCTGCGTGGAGGCCCGGGGGCAGCCTAGACTGCCTTGCCCAGCATCAGAAGGTGAAGCAAGGTCAAAGCAAGGGAGAGCCAACGACAGAAACGGTGCTTTTCCTGCTGAAACACCTAAGTATTTTCCAGTGTCTGAGATCCTGTTCCTCCAGGACTTCTGTTTGAGTTGTATAACAGCTATGATGATAAAGACGGCAGCGGCGGTGACAGCGGTGGATACCGGTGTCTGTATATGCCTTCACCGGTGGTTGTAATGTATCATACTCTGTTGGCTCACACAGCTGCTCTCTCAGATGTTCTATTAAGATTCGGACCCATCTTCAAGAGAAGGAAACCAAGGCTCAGAGGGAACCACACTTAAGCAGGGCCTAGCAGGGTCGGGTATTGAGGTCACTTTGGCTCATTCGGGTACCAGGGTCCTTGTATATCAAATGCCATGTTCCCGGGAAATATCTAGAAAGTACTCTGTAGACCCAGGCCACCAGTGCCATGTACAGTGTCTCCCAGTGTCCACCAGACCTCCAGTGACTGGGTCCTTTCTTCTCCAAAAGGGACAGATCAGGCCTTGCTTTCTGCATCCCTCCTGCCACATCCCACTGACTGTCCCCTCTGAGGGCTGTCACTGACACAAGGACATGGTAAGCAGATTTTCCCCCCATGAGCCCTCTGTCCCAGGTCCCCAGGAAATGAAGAATGTGGCTGTGAGATGCCAGAGATGGGATGGCAAACACCTTGCAACCCGTAGTGGGCCGCGGTAATTGGCAGAGCTCCTCAGAGCACCTGGTGTTATTCTGGAGCACTTCAAAGAAAACCCAGGAGCGCGTCCTGGTTCCGCCCTCTCCCTGCAAATGCTTCTCTCAGACACTGCCTCTTTGGTCTTTATAATGGTCAGGCCTGGCTACCAGGGTGCCAGAGAGCTGGCCTTGCTTCCCAGAAAGAAGGATGAAAGGGATACAGGAGCCCAGCAGTTTCCATGGAAACAGCTCGAGGTGGAGATGAGAATAGAGTCCAGAGAAACCCAGAGGTGGGAACAGGACTTTTGAGTAACCCAGTCTACAGCTTGGGATCTTTGGACAAAATACATCTCCCCGTGTGCAAGGGACTGGGTCAGAGGACAGTGACAAGTGGCAGAAGAGCAGCAATAGGGTGAGGTCGGTGACCATTAGGTGGCCTCTGCTGTAAAAGGCAGGCACACAGGGGTCAGGAGCTCAGGGTCCTGAATTTCACAGGCCATTTTTGACTCCTGGATACCGGAGTAGCATGGTCAGGTGCTAGCTGTGTGACCCTGGGTAAGGTGGCCACACTCTCTGAGCTCTGATTTCCTTGTTGATAAAATGGAGATTGCCCTGGTAAGTGCCTTGGAAGGCTTTATGAGTTTTAGGGGTGGTAACGTGTGGGACGAACATCGCAGGACCTGGATCATAAAGGCAGATGTTATTGAGAGTGGGAAAACTGAAGCAAGCAATGGGGAGCTTTATCTAAACAGCACATTTATCTCCACCAGTCCAAGTCATTGCTTTGGAGATCACGGGCAAGGTGTCAATCCCAACATGGGAAGAGCTGCCGGAACTACCTCCCAGAGTGCAGGTCGGCATGAAGTTGTGAGGTCTGGAATTGCTGCAGCCACCTTGAAGACTCTAGAGTGGCCAGAGATGAGAGAGGACAAAAAGTAGAGGCTGGGGATCAAGCCATCCTTACAAAAGACAGGATCGAGGCACCAAAAAACATGGGGTCACAGACAACATCATTCGAGCTGCTGGATCAAGCTGAGCCTGAAGAACATTAGGACCTTTTAGTTACCTGAGTCAATATATACCTAGCAATGAAGTCCTCTCACGGCAGCTTTCTTTCTTCCTTTTCTTTTTTAACACAACCCCAAAAGGCCCAGGTGATCTAGGAAGAGAACATCTGTCTTCAGGGAGCTGGGATTGGGGGACATTTAGAAACCAAAGCCTCTCTCTCTCCTTTCTCTTAGAGCCCCCGGCAGGGTCACACATCACAGGTCCTCCTCTGACTCTACTTTTCCCTCAAATGAGGAGCACCTGTTCTCATAAACAGTCACCAGCCTCAAAACCCATAGAATCCATTTTTCCAGAAGATGGGGACTCTTGGTTTCCTTAGTCCAAATTCCTCAGGGATGAGTCGGATTGGTTGAGCTGGCATTTTTATGGGAACATTCCCACGCCAAACAGCTCAACAGGCAGTGGGACGCGCTCGCTGGAAACGCAGGTCAAACTACTCTGATGCATTAAGGCCAAGTATAAAAAGCAGGGGTGCTGAAATAGGGGTTGGCTTGGTTTTTTTAAGGATGGGGGAGATGGCTCAGCAGTTAAGAGCGCTTGTTGCTCTTGCAGAGACTGGTTCTGAGGTTAAATGGGTTCCTGCCCTTTATGCAGCCAGTAGATGTGGTCTATGGTGAACTGGGCAAGGATTCCTTGATCAAGGGAGAGATGACTCAACGGTTAGGCATGCTTGCTGCTCTAGCAGAGGACCTGAATTCAGTTCCCAAGACCCATGTTGGGCAGTTCACAATTTCCTGTAATGTCAGCTACAGGAGAAACAGTGCCCTCTTGTGGCCTCGGCAGGCACTGCACTCGTGTGCACATAGCCACACACAGACACACAGACATACACACAAATCAAAAAAAAATAAATGTAAAGGGTTAGATTATATACACATACATAAATGAATACACATATATGTATACATATGTGTATGTGTATATATGTATTTATTTGGCTTTTTGAATTATAGGGATTCTATCACTGTAGCACAAAAATAGCCATAGGCAAATGAGTAAACAAAAGAACACAGATCTGTATTAATAAAACATTCACCCCACCATGTAGTGGTCTATATTTGGTTTGTAGGTCATAGTCAGCTGACAGTCTCCTAAATAATCTTGATCATCAGTAATCTCTCCAAGCCTCCTTTTTATCCAGGCAGGAAACACTAGGAGAAACCACATGGAAGGACTGCTGTCTGCAGTGACGAGCACAGAGCAGAGAGAGCCTCGTGTTCTTTCTTCTGGGCAGGCTCTCAGAACTGCTGGACCCCAGGCCCACTGACTCACCTTGTCAGTCTGGAGAGCCTGTCTGTCTGCCTTGGGCTAAAGCTGAGAACTTCTCTCCAGGCCAGGAGAGAGTGAAGAGAGTCAGAGGGGCAGATGAAGGCAACGCCCAGGCCAAGACAAAAGGAAACACAGTAGTGAGAGAACCTGAATCTGTGGACTAGCGTGAGGCTGGCTTGGCTCTGCCCAGGGACCTGGCCAGGAGCCCCTGGCCTGATTTGCAAACAAATTTGTTCCACTTCCTGCCAGAATGGAACTTCCTGGTGGCTGGGATTTTGGACCTGTATACCCAGGATGGAAAAGGTGTCCCTAGAGGGTTAGTGTCCCACTTCCAGAATTCCCCAGGATGCAACAGGGATATTAGAACAAGTCACTGAAAGATAAGGGCTACGTTTCGCTTATTCCAATAGCTCATTTAAGATTTTATTCATTCAGGTGATACAAAAAGTATTTAGTTACCATCTACACTGTGCCGGGCAATGTACTAGACCTTCAGAGTTTAATTTAGGTTAATAAAACAGAGATTGTTATTCCCTTCAGGAAGTTAAAGTCCTGTGGGAGCTTGACTGTAATCCCACAACCTGGGAGGCTGAGGCAGGAGATTTGTGAGTTTGAGGACAGCACAGGCTACAAGTGCAATGCTATCTCAAGGAATAAACAGATAAGAGTCCAGTGGGGGAGACGCTGATCAAACCAGACTACTGAATGAATGGTGTGTGGCGGGGATTTGACCCGAGCTCAAATCTACGAGTTTCCCTGAGAGTGAATTAACCAGAAGGGAGGTGTGAGGACTCTGGGGATTTGAACCCGGGCACAGAGGCCCCATACAGGAATAGACGCAGGTGAATCAGAGGGACTAGACTGCAGTTGGGTCATGGAGTATGTGGCAACCATAGAGACAGTGGTCCTAGAGAGAGAGGTAGGACCAGATCCTAGAGGACTGGAAATTGTCCAAGGGTTCTCTGTCAGAAGTAACAAAAGGCTCCTCTGACTCCCAGGGGATGACTAGAGAGCAGCATAAGTGGAACCTATAGATGACCCCCTCTGTTGTCTCAGGGAGCAGCTATGCATTGGACTTGGGAAGGGCTAATGGCTATGAGCTGAAGGAGTCAGGATCTGTTTGGGTAGCAAATGGGAACTCGCACTGAATTGGGCATCAGAGGCTGGGGAAGAGGGAAACACCCCCACTAGTGTGGCCATCTGGGATGGAGAGGCCTACTGGGTGGCCCTGTTTGGGAGGGAGAGCCCTAGTCACATTGGATGTGTTGAGTTTGAGCTCACTCTGAATTAGTCTGCTGTGGAATAAACGTTGATGGCCCTTTAAAAACTCTTGTGTTGAACTTCATCCTTACCTGCTTCCTGTTTGGAGGCTGGGATTTTGGGAGGTGATGAGGTCATGAAGCTAGAACCCCCATGAAGGAGATTAATGTCCTCATAAGATAATGTGGGAGACACAGGAGCTCTCTTTTTTCTCTGCCACATGAGGACATAAGAGAGTCATCTGCAAACCAGGACGAGGGTTCCCAGAAGACATCGTATCCACTGACACATTGATTTTAGATTTCCCAGTCTCCAGAGTGTGCAGAAATAAACTTCTGTTGTTTAATCAGTCCCAAACACAACAATGGCATATAGGTTTTTGATGAAGATTCTGTCTGATGGGAAGAGTGGACCAGGCAGGAAGACACATAGTAGGTTCAGAGCTTAGGGTCGGGTTCTGAGTGGGAGAAGCAAGTTTGGGAATCCAAAACCTTGAGGCGTGGCTGTGCTGGGCCTACCCTCTTACTTTGGGGTTGCTCTTTGCTTTGAGGTCCCTCCAGTGGCCTCCCTTCCACGGGGAGACCAGAGACTGCTCCAAAGTTGAAGGTACCTTGGCCTTCAATTCCACATCTCTAACCTCCCCAATGGAGAAAACCTCTTCTTAAGGTGGATGAGTTGGCAAGTAGCATAGCTGGCGGGTTTAAACTATGTCCCCCCCTGTAGGGTGGTGACCCTGGAGGAAAATCAGACCTATGAAAAAACAAAGGAATCCAGTTTCCTTGCCCGGGAGACACTTTAAGAGTTCGCTGTGCCCTGCACTTAGTCCTCCCGACCCGGAACGGAGGAAAAGACCTTGCGTGTGTGCTACTCTTTATCCTTTCCCAGCTCTCAGTTTGTGGCCCATCTGTGCTTAGGGAATAATCGTAGAACAAATCAAGGTAGCCCAGAAGAATGGAGGATGAGGAGGTTAGAGCACGTGGAGCCGGGTCCACTCTGGAAGCTATAGAAATGACCTCCCGTGTGGACCTGGCCAGCTCGGCTCTTGGCCATCGAGGGCTGGGCATTGAGCCTGCCTGGGCTGCCTCAGGAGGGCAGCTGCTGGCCCGGCTGGGGGCCGCAGCTCCGGCTGGTGAGGAGGAACAGCCTGGCTGTGTCTCTGCCCTCATTCATGATCCCCAGGCCTGGCTTGGGGCCGCTGCTCTGTGCTGCCTTCCTGAGTGCGTCACTGGGAATCCCCTCACAGACAGACTGCCGGAAGGGGTTGGGGGTGAGCAGGCCCCAGCTTGGAAGAGTTCAAACTGGATGCTTCCTGTGCCCTTTAGATCGGGCTGTGACTGCTGATGGCCAGATACAAGAGCCAGAAACTTGAGCCCAGCTGGCCCAGGGCTACAAGATCTGCACGGAAGAAGGGAAAGAGGGAAGGAATGGGCACGGACTTTTGTAGCAGTTGAAGTCAGTCGGTGATGACCCTGCCTTCTGAGTCCCCTGCTCCCAGCAGATGCCTATGGCATCCTGCCCAGGTCCTTCAACAGCTGCCAGCATCCCCCAGCTGCTGTGCATGTTGGGTGCTGAAGCTTGCAGCTGTACTATTCTCTAGGGAATTGTCACTTAGCCCAAAATGCCCTTCCCACCTCCCATGCAGGAAAGCCCATAGCAAATGACTGACAGATACGAGAGGTTAAGGGTTGGCCCCTCGCCTCATGAGGCAGAGTCCCCGTTGGGATCAGGAAGAGACCAGACTTCCTCTTGGTTTCTTCCTCTGTCCACTGTCCTCTCCCTCCTTACAGGTGTCCCTGGGAGCCTTCCTTCTGGCATGCGAGATCCTGTCTTGGACTTTTAGAGGCCACAAAGACATTCCTTCAGACTGAATCCATCTCTCACCATGCATCAGAGCCCAGGCCTCCAAGCTAGGACGTTGGTTTCCGAAGCAGTCAGAATCATGCATGTTTTCGCGGCAGGCAGGGTGGCTCCAGCTTGTTGCTTGTGGGTGGTGCACCAGCAAAGCACGCCACCACCATTTCTCAGCCGTGCTTACGTGGACCAGGACCCTCGCTCTCAGAGCTCTACTCCTTTATCATCACCCCACTGGAAAAACTGGGGTCCTTCTCTGACCTTGCAGGGTGATTTTGAGACAGGGAGAGGCAGACTGTTGTGGAAGGCAGCAGAGAAACCAGCTTCAGAGCCAGGCAGACCTGCGTGTCCTGCCCCGTAGCTTTGAATGTCACCAACTTCTCCACTCCCTGCTCTCTTGTGCCTAAGTCTGAGTTGGATAATAGCTCTGTAATTAATGAACGTCAGGCTTTGCCATGGAGCCTGGCTTGCTTGGCGAATGGTGGCTATGGCAAGCATACATAGTGCCTGGTGGAGACTAGGTCCTTGGTAAGACGTGAGTGCTGCTCAGTTTATTAACAGGGTACTATGTCTAAGTTGGATGATAATAATACCCTGATGATGTCGGAGAGGGACCTCAGAAGCAGGGCAGATGGACCCCACGGGGCATCATGTGCCAGGTATGGGCTAGGGAGGGGAAGACAGGCAGAATCCACCTGGGCTTGCTTTTCAGTGGCCTGGTGTGAACCCTGAGGCCAGTGTCCTGCAGCAGCCTGCTGCCGGCCGGGGGGCGTGGCTTGCCTGCACACCAGCACATTTGTTACCCCGTCATTGCTGCCTCCGCACTTGAAAGCAGATCCCCAGGGAGAGTGGACAAAGAACACCACAAGAGAAGCCACTGTTTTTCTCTACGCCTGGAGAATGGGTGGTTGTAAAAGAGCTTTTGAAGGGTCTCTGGCCCTTTCCAGATGTTCTCCAGAGCATCGGACTGACCAGGAATGGCTTCTGCTCTGTGCTCTCCTCCCCATTCCCATCTCTTTTCAGTAACCTCCCATCTCAGTGCCTGGGACTTTCTTAACACCTGGCTGATGCAGAGGGAAGAATCTGATTAGAAAATTCACACAAAGGTGTTGGTGACTTAATGTATTGCACCCTCTTTCTCCCAGGAGGTTGGACTAAGGGAATGCAGCTTTGAGTGGCAGAGCTTGAGGAACTGTGCTGTGTGTTTGGGGGCAGGGCTTGTAGTCTTATATAAAAGCTAGATACTTCTGGGCTCAGGACCAAAAGAAAATAATAAATAGATTCTTTGGGGACCCAGCCACCAAGAGCAGGTTGATATAAACTCAAGACCCCTTGCATCATCAGGCTTCTTGGATAAACCAGAGAGTGCTGGAGAGACAGGGAGTCAATCACAGCAATGAGGTACCACTGGGTGTCCTCCATAAAGGTAGTACCCAGGAAGTCAACCTACCCTTTGTCTTTGGAGGCTTGCTGGCAGTTGGCTTTACGCTTATCTAATGGCTTTGCCTTGCTTTGCAGGTCTCAGATGTGCTAGGTACTAGCTGTTTGACTTTGCCCAGCAGCCCCAGCCTGTCATTGTTGTCTCTCAAGTCTGGACTTGAGGGTCAGTCTTAGCTGGAGAAGAGGTCCACTCAGCCCCTGTAACACTGCTCAGCATTTCAGACTCCAGTTGGCTGGACAGATGCTCACATCTGGTCTTTGTTTCCCAAATGGTATTCCAACCAAAACTATGGTGGGCTTTGTATAATGCCAACCCAACTGCAGAGACCCCTGAGGAAAATTGGTCTGTTCTCTACAAGGTTTCCTGTTCACAGGCATCCCCAGCAACGTCTTCTTAGTACCTTCTGTGAGGTTGGTATCCAGCATGATCTCATTTACTTCTCAAATACAAAATGAACATCACCTACTTCCCGCTTCCAGGAGGGTGACAAGGAGCATACACTGTAATAGCCTGAAGTGCTTGGCACCCTGACTCCTGCCTGACAAGCTTCATTAAAGGGAACAAGTACAAACACCCAGGGCAAACCCCGTCTGAGTCTCCTCCAGGCCCTGAGATGGCCCAGCTCTGTGGGCTTTGATCTTCTAACATGCACTGCTACCTTCTTCCCAGACTGCCTAAGTGTCTTCGCCTGGCAGAGACCTGGTGGTGCTCTTGGGATTGGGCTGGGGACTTTAAGAGCATGAAACTATGACCTTACTTTGTCTGCTTTCTTTTTCTGTCTCCTTCCCCCTCTCCCTCACTGGTTTCTCTCAGTAGCATTTCCTCAATAAGTCACTTGCACCCAAATCATCATCTCAAGTTCTGCTTCTGGAGGAATTTAGCCTAAGATGGATTAATTAGGCTTTCTTTGAAGGGCCAGGTAATAATAAACATTCCAGACTCGATGGGCCATTTTGTGGTCTCCATCAGTGACTCAGTTCTGCCATTGCAGCTTAAAGGAAGTTGGGGCTGTGATGTAAATGAGTGTGCATAGCTGTTTTTTCAATAAAACTTTATGAAAACATGACAAGGGCCAGATTTAGCCTGAGGGCCACAGTTTGCTGGCCTTTAGCTGAAGACAACAGCCTTCTGTAGAAGCCTGCTGCTCTAATACATCCCTCTGCTCGTACATGAGGAAATGGAGGTATAGGAAGGTCAAGCACTCATGAGTGGCAGGACCAGCAGGTTAGCTCTGGAGTCACAAACTGAAATGTCCCCTGCAGCAGGGACTCAGCCAAGCCCAGTCAGTGGCTCCGGGGGTCAGAGAAGGGGTGTTGTATTAGTTAACTTTCCTTATCACTGTGACCACATACCTGACAGGCAGTGACTTCAGAGAGGGAGGGTATATTTTGGGCTATTTGTGGGGACCATCCATCATGGCCAGGATGGGCCCGGCTGCCAGAAGGCCAGGCAGCTCCATGGAGGCTGGTCACAGGAAGTGACAGGAACTGGGTGGAGCTAAGAAAGCTCAAGGCACACCTCCGCGGGCCTAATTCATTCTTCTAGGCCCAACCTTGAGGCCATGTACAGCTGGGTGAGCAAGTATTCAAGCATGTGAGCCTTTGGGAGACGTTTCACATCCACATCACAAGAGGGGTACAGATGGGAATGTTCTGGTTGACTCATCCCCACCCCCCATTTTCAGAAATAAAGGTTGCAAATAGATGGGTGTCTTTCTCTAGGTTCTGGGTGGTTCCGTTGCCTTCCTGAAGCACGAGAAAACTGGGTGGCCCTCCTGGAATCCTCTCCTAAACTGACATGTGGGAAAGATTTTAAAAATAGCACCAGGCCCTTTGACAAGTGTGGTGCTAATTACCCTGATGCTCTGGCACCCTGGCCACTGTGTTGCTTAGGCAGCGAGTCCCATCCCCCCAGCTCTCCACATGAAGTCTATGTCAGAAAGGGAGGGAGGCACCAGCAGGCCTTCAATTCCCCAAGCTTGGGCCAGGGAGCTGCCTTGCTATAGTCTCCAACCCAAACTTGACTTTGATGGGGCTGAGAACAAAATCCACCTTTCTACCCCTATTGAGGGACAGAGGCATCCAAGTCCCTACACTCAGTGCCAGCCTCCAGGTTGTCTGGCCAGGTCTGTGTGCTCACACATGTGACCCACACACAAGCACAGACACACATGTGCATCCTTTCTGTTCATTGTAGTAAGTGCTATTAAACAAAGAGAAAAGCTTCCCACGATCTCACCCCTTGAGTTAGCTGTCAGCCACATTTGGGATCTCCTCCTCGACTTCCTTTGCCTCTGCGTATGTTTCGTATTTGTGGTCATGTGAACTTGCTTAGCTCCAATGATGTATGCTGACAGTTGTCCCGTGACTATGCGTACGGTCCTGGAAGGACTTTTAAAAGCTCCAGACCAGCTACATTTCTGACTTTCTCTCCTGCCCATCCCCTGCCTTTAGGGAGCAGCTCTCGTCTGTTATTTTCAGGCATGGGGCATTTGCCCACATTTTCTAATGCGAACAGAGAAGCTGCTTCTCTGCTTGAGTCATTATCTTTTTTAGCATAATTTCTTTATTGATTCTTTGGGAACTTCACATCACACACCCTAATTCTGCTCCTTTCCCAGTCCCTCCATTTCTTCCCTTCACCCTTGCAGCATCCCCCCCCCCCCCCCCCCCCCGAAAGAAAATTTAAAAGTCAAAATTTTTTGTAATGGATGAGTTTTGCATGAGAAGCACTAAGCTTCAGCTCAGCTCCCACCTGAAAAACATCTGGATTCCTCCTCCCCGGTCTGGTACCTCTGCAGCCCTCACAAGCCTGCTGTCTCCCTTTTTATTAAGTTGCTTTCTAATTCTGTTTCCTAATCAGCTTCCCCGACCAAATGCATTGGTGGCCACAGGGACTTGGTGTCTCTCAGTGTCTTGCTTGACACAGAAAAAGTGTTTGATATCGTCGAGTAGGAGAATCAACAGTGATGTATCAGGCACTGGGGGCATCAGTGGGGACATCTCTGGGTGGGTCATCTGTTCATTGTCACCTGGTGCCTCGGAATCAGGATCTAAGCTCCATCTCTCAGGCCAGGTCCTGTGGAGGGTTTCTGGACACAGCAGCCTTTGTGTCGGAGGAAGCAATATTTCTGTGAATGAGAATTTCAATTGGACAGTGGCTGCCATGGCAACCGATACATTTTAGAGTTGGGGGATTGAGGACAGGCAAAGCCAGGTGCATTTTAAGAGGCTCTTTTTTGATCCTGCAAGTATCTGGAGCTTGGCAGTGAGTGCCAACGTTGCCCAAGATTCCCCCAGCCCACACCAGCACTCGGTGCACTCTGCCCTGGGAAGGAATTAAGGCTCTTCTTGGTCACATCAGAGGTCTCCAGCTTCTCCTCTTAGATTCTAAGTTACTCAGGCTCAGACGGGGCAGGCTGAGGTTTTCTTTGATGTGCCGAGGTGATAAGATTGAAGAGAGCATAAGGTAAAACAGAAAGAGGAAAATCATTCTTGCTGTTGATATTCGTTCACAAATTCCCAAGTAACCCCCAGGCTCACCCTCTTGAGTTCTGTTCAGGGCAATTTTGGTTGTTGTTTTGCTTTGTTAATAAAGGACCACATGCACACAGACAGCTGTCCAGGTTGGGCCCTGCCTAAGTCCATCCAGGTCACATGCACATAGCTTCCTGGAATTACACAGCATGGTAAGGGATGTAACAACACCGGAAAAGAGTAACGCTTCCAGCTTCTCACACTCAAAAACCCCTTGGTCTTAGTGAACAAAAGGGACTTGGAGCATCCATAAAAGGATGAGTGAATATCAGATAACTAAAAATAGATAACTCCAGATCAGTCTAAATAAAGCTTCCTCGGGCTGTTGGGGGAGGAAGCAACACGTGTGTAGAAGTTGTCTAGTCACTGAAAAGAGGACCTTACCTTCTGCTCCCTGGGCCAGCTCTGAGAAAGGGAAAGGGGCGTGGCCAACGGTGGTGGGTGTGGCCAAACGCCTCAGCTCTGAGGATGAAAGTCACAGAAGACTCAGTGATCCTGGGCATCTTAGTGCTGTCCGTGCTGTGGATCTGGTGTCAGAGCCAGATGGAGAGCTACTGACCCTGAACAACCTGTGGTCGGGAAGAGGTGTGTTTAGCAGCCTTTTGTGAGATGGAGCAATGAGAAGGGTGGGGGATGGTTGTCACCCGGGAGGTGACAACAAGCACCAGATTACACTCACAACCTTGCATGCTCCTTGGATCAAACAGACACGTTGCAGGGAAGAGGAATTTGGATCTCCTCATTTTAGTCAAGATTTATCATCTGTCCTCTGGCATGGTGAGGGATCAGAATAGAGATTAAGTTGTATTAAAGAAAAATAAGGTCATGTTTCTTGTAGCTGTGTATCTTGGAGGAAAGATTTATTCCCACAACAAATTGCTTTACGAGTCTCAAATAAAGAAACCAGATTGGATGCTGTTGGTTTGTGTTGCTTGAGCCATCGGGGCTGCTACCCAGAATCTCCTGGGAGCTTTGCAAGACCCGAGTGTTTGGTTTGGTCCTGCTTTCTGTCACATATTCACTCTTCATGCTTCTGTCCCCGTGCACAGCCTGGTCCTGACTCCATCCACACTTGTTTGTGGTTTAGCAGAATGCATCTTTGTGACTCTGCCACCTAATCTTCTTCCAGACTCAGGGAAATCAGAGTTCTCAGGGCAGTGCAGGCCTGTGCCTTCAGCTGGCCGGGTAGAGGCTGTGTTAGCCTTCCGTCACTGTGACAAACGACCTGAGAAAAACCAGCTCAAAAGGGAGAAAGGTTGTCTTGGCTTCTGGTTTCAGTCCATACTTATCTAGCTCTGTTACTCTGGGCCTGTGGCGATGCCGAATGCTATGGCAAAGGGCATGGCCGAGGAATCTGATTGCTCCATGTTGGCCCAAAGGAGAGAGGAAGGGAGGGAGGGAGTCTGAATATAAACCCCAAGGGCACACCCAGTGGTTCATGTACTTCAACTCTGCCCACCCCCTCAAGTTTCCACAACCTCCTGACAGCGAAGCCGACTGGGGGACTAGGGCTTTGTGGGAATTTAACATTCAGACCATCACAGGGTCTCACAAAGCCAGTGGGAACCCTAGTGGATTTCCTGTGTGCTTTGGGAAAGGGTTCCCATTTTTTTTTTTTATATTTCATTGTGCATTAAATGAGTCAAACCCATCTCTTGTAAAGGACTCTGAAGGGAAGTTCTTAAAAGAGATGCCTAACAGTGCTGTTTGCCTAGAAGCCTCCATGATTACAGTACAGAAGGGCATGTCTTTTTGCAACTTAGCAATACATTTAAAATTATGTGTCCTTTATTAGGGGCTTATTTGCATTGATTACATTAACAAATGAAGTAATGGTACCAATAATTTTTAAAATGTGAATTCTCTGTAGGTGGTGGGTAGAAACAGGAGAAGGGACGGGGACAGATGTGGACTTCTCCGGATGTGATTGAGATGACATTTCTGTATCTGATTTCTGTATCTCAACCATTTCTGTAGTCTAAATGATTGTAACACAATTCACTAAAAAATGAGAATAATAATTCACAAAACAGGAAAGTAATGTGACACAAGGAAATGTCATTTTGTGTCAAGCTGAGGACACTAAAATGATTATTTCCAATGATTTGTAAAACAGTAATTTAGGGGCTGGAGAGATGGTTCATCAGGTAAAGGGCTGGCTGGGTAACATGAGGAACAGAGTTGGGGTTTTCAGAAACCACATGACTACAGCTGGGAGTGGTGGCCCATCTGCAACCCCAGGGCCCAGAACGGGGTCCTCTCATCAAGCTGCCGAGTTAGCCTGGTATATCTGTATAACTAACATTGTGCCCATGTGCACACATACACGTCTCGCACACTTGGGCACCCATGCACACTCAGGCACTCATGCACATATGCTCACACACCACAAAGGCTCATGAACACCCCCCACCACCACCCCCCCCCCCCCCCCCCCGGCCAGAGTAATTTAACTGAACATGTGTAATAGAATATATCCCAAGGACAAAATAACCAAAACTAAACTGCTTTCAGTAAAGATGCCATTAGAAATAACATTGATATTTCTATTAGTCATTTTTCTGTTACAATAACAAAATACCTGAAACTGAGGACTGTCAATAGTCACACAGGGACTTTTTCGAGATTAACCACATCTAAACATATAGAAATTGTATTATTTTACATATATTACATGCACATGTACACACACACACACACACACACATACACACGCACACATGCATACACAGAGTGCCATTGGAAAGGGAGCGAGGAAGAGAAGAGGAGGGATTGTATGTCCTCCAGAAAGGCTTGGAAGTAATGAACAGCTCCATAGCAACAAGGAGCCCGGCCTTCGGTTTATATTCTCTGAGCTCTGTTTCCCACAAAGGGGTCATTTCCACAAAGTGGAATGTGTGCAACTCATTCTGATTCTGATTTGAATGAACTGTAAACGGCTGCTAATGAAATGATGGGGAGACCTGGAAGACCAATGTGATGGCAGCAAGGGACGATGGTGACCATGTTTTGACTGTGGCTTAAAGAGACATTATGTATTTAAGATATAGTCTGCAGTTTTCACTTCCAAACAGTCCGGTTGGAGTGGGACAAAATTGAATGAGCACGGGAGGAAAAGATGTGTTGGTCAGCATTGAAGCTGGATAATGGTAACATGGACATTATCCCATCATCTGTACATCAGCATGCAGTTGAACACTTCCATCGCAGTATTTTTAACTAGAAAGAAAAGGAAGAGAAGGAGAGTGAGAGGGAGGACACTCCACGGGTCTTCCTGGTGGAAGGACTCTCGTCGTGAAGAAGCCCAGGCAGTTCCACAGAGAACAGCCACCTCCCCAAAGGGGAAGTGTCCATGATGTCCATGGGGCAGAGAAACACAAGACCCAGGCAGCAATTTGGAAACCACGGCACTGAGTTGGATAATCCGTTTAGAAGCAGCTGGCTGAGCTGGGCTGTGGGAAGCTTGAGACCGGCATGGGGCTGAGAACAAGGACGTGGACCAGCCATGCCCTCTTAGTCCTCTCTCTCGGTGGCTTTTAAAGGGACACCTCCAGCTCCCCCTTGAAGGTGGGTCACTACCTACAGGGTTTCAGCCATGCAGGTATCAACTGAGTCTGTTTCTGCAGGCCTTTATGAAAGTTCAAGGTTAAATCATTCTAGAACTTTCCACTATGAGAAGATCAATTCTCCCTCCCTCTCATTGCCTGTAGTCAACTCTAGCTAAGCATGACCTTGAACTTCAATCCTTTCTCCACCTCCTGAGTCCTGAAATAACCTAGTTTATGGGTTAGTAGTGTTTGAACCAAGGGCTTTTTGCACACCAGATGTGCACTCAACCAACTGAATTGCACGTCCAACCTCAGAATGTTGTTTAGAATACAGTGTTGATTGAAGAGTCAACTCTGAAAAAATACAGACTATATTAGACCATATTATACCGACTATAAAAAATAGGATAGTTTAACAGAATCAGGAAGTTTCTTGGGATTCAATTTCTTTGTTAGTTAATCACTATTAGGTGGTGACTGAGG
Source organism: Peromyscus attwateri (assembly GCA_902168425.1). Taxonomy (NCBI): domain Eukaryota; kingdom Metazoa; phylum Chordata; class Mammalia; order Rodentia; family Cricetidae; genus Peromyscus; species Peromyscus attwateri. Next base: position 458 of record CABHPP010118997.1, on the reverse strand, counting down.
GGCAAGGGAGCTAGATCCAGAACAACTCTGGAGTGCTGACGGTGATCGGTGATCTTGTACTGAGTTTATTCTTCGGTGTACTAAGCCACAGATTTATGTTTTAAGAATGTCCTTTTCTTTTGATTTAATGATTTTATTTTGTTGTGTGTGTATTAGGGTTTTGCCTGCATGTATGTCTGTGTATTACATTAGTGCCTTGTGCCCTCGGAGGCCAGAAGAGGATCCCCTGCCACTGGAGTTGCAGATGGTTGTGAGCTGCCATGTGGGTGCTGGGTTCTCTGCCTGAGCAGTAAGTGCTATTAATTCCCACTGAGCCATCACTCCAGCCCTGAAATGCCTCCTTTTGAGGTGGGGGTTGGGGGGAGGAAGATGAGATCTCACTATGTGGCCTTTGGCTGGTCTGGAACTTGCCATGTAGACCAGGCTGGCCTGGAACTCACAGAGATCCTCCAGCCTCT
>CABHPP010118996.1:0-18087 GCA_902168425.1 Peromyscus attwateri | reverse complement strand
AAGAGAAGAGAAGAGAAGAGAAGAGAAGAGAAGAGAAGAGAAGAGAAAAGACAAAGTACTAATTCAATAGTCTAGTTGGGCTGAGGCTTGTGTACTGGGTTGCAGAATGATTCTTTACTTGTGAACAGAACATCTTAATTCAAATAGGCAAATGATGGTCTTTGACAAAGTGTATTAAACAGAGTAGGTGTTTCTCTGTCCCTCAGCCCTGGTGCCTTGACATCCCAGAGAAGCCGCCTGTAGCTGATGTACCCCAAAGGACAGTTCTTGCCATGGACTTGGACCAAGCCTGTGGTGGTTAATACTGTCACACTGACAGGATCTAGACTCAGGAGACAACCCTGGGCGAATGTATGAGTGAATTTGTAGACTGGATTAACTGGGGTCGGAGGGCCCATCCTCAATGTCTGTGGTGGTTTGAAAGAAAATGGCCCCCATAAGGAGTGGCACTATTAGGAAGTGTGGTTTTGTTGGAGTAGGTGTGGCCTTGTTGGAGGGAGTGTGTCGCTGTGGGGGTGGGCTTTGAGGTCTCCTTTGCTCAAGCTATGCCCCGTGTGGTACACAGTTCACTTCCTGTTGCCTGCAGATAAAGATGTAGATCTCTCAGCTCCTTCTTCAGCACCCTGTCTGCCTGCACACTGCCATGTCCCAGCATGATGATGATGGACTGAGCCTCTGAAACTGTAAGTCACCCCACTTAAATGCTTTCCTTTGTAAGAGTTGCCATGGCCATGGTGTCTCTTCACAGCAATAGAAACCCTAACTAACATCGCCATTGGGCCCATCCCACCAGCTGCGGTCCTGGGCTTCACAAGAAGAAAAACAACGGGAGCAGCAATGTCTCTCTGCTTCCCAACTGCAGATGCAGTGTAACCAGCTGCCACCACAGCTGGAGCTGGCCTTGCCATCACACCCTCCCTGCCCCCGGGTAACCTCTTCCCTCCTCAAGCGGCTTTGGTCAGGCATTTCATCTCAGCAACAAAAACGTAGCTCAGAAATGAGCGCCCCTTTTCCTGACCTGCAGCTCGTTAGAACAGTCTTAGGGTGGGCGGAAATGGCAACACCCTGGGATGGGAGAACCGGCCTTGTTACAGTCACTCTCTCCCATAAACAAAGCATCCTTCAACAGCTCAGCCAGTGAGTCACACTATTCTGGTACAGAGCCTGGATGGGTGCTTTCTGGGTCTTTGAGCTCACCACGAGAGGGTGATGCACACTGGGTTTGGGCAGTGAAGCCAGGGAACAAGAGTTAGGACCCAGGAGGTGACGCAGAAGAGGAGACCGCCAATGCAAGGATGGAGGGCTAGCTTGGTCACCACTCGAAGGCTTCAGATTGCCTGCCTGGAGAAGGACACGGTGGCCCTGTGGGTGTTACCTACTCTTCTTTCTGGACTGCGTGTGCGCACTGGGGGTGGGCTGGGTGTGTCCCTCAGACTTCAGAGGGGCCCAAGGTGGGAAGTGAGGTGCGTGTGTCAGGGTTCAGGCATGGCTTTGATGGGTTCACCTGCAGGAAGCTGATCAAAGCCTGAGCAGAGTTAGTCACCTGGCAGTGGCTGGAGTGACAGAGATACCAGGGTGCTTTCCTCCTTGCGTAAGAGGGCTCCAGATCGCAGCCACTCTCTCTGTCTGTCTACTCTTAATTTTTGTTTTTTTGTTTTTCTCATTAAGAGGTTCCTTGAAGGCAGGGCTTATGGTTTCCCTCAATACCCAGCACAGGTCCCCTTACACAGTAGAGCTTAATCATGCTGAATGGATGAAGAGTTGAGATGGTTTTTTTTTTCTCCACAGGGAAAAAAGAGAGGAGTCCTCTTTCAAGATGCAGCAGGGTAGCTATACCCAGAGCAAGCCCCAAACAAGACAGTACAAGCTAAGAGCTACAGGGTACGTGTGAGGTGGTATAGGCGTAATCTCTGTGGTGAACTCACCTGGCCCTCAAACAGCCAAATAAAACATCCTTCCCATTCCATGAATGGAGACCGGAGGCAGGAGGCATGTTCATGGTTGTGAGCAGGAGAGCAAGGATTTGGTCCAGGTAGTGGTAGCTCCGTCTGCTGAGAATGGCACAGGAAAGGGTGTTTCTGCTCTCAGTTTCTGAGAGCTGATGGAGGCCAGAAAATGGTTGAAGTTTATTTAAAAAAAAAAAAAAAGAAGGAGTAAAGACAAGGCCTCTAGTCCAGCATGGCCTCAAACTTGCTTTGTGCGAGAGTGACTCTGAATGTCTGATCCCTCTGCTTCCCGCTCCAGTGGGCTAGGATTACAGGCACATACTGGGATTTCAGGGGTACACCACCCTGTTGGGGTTATGTGGTGCTGGGGTTGGAACCCAAGGCTTTGTGTATGCCACACAAGCACTCCATCAAGTTACGTCCCTGAAGTTTACTTTTGCTAAAGCTTTCGGTAAAGTCTAGAAACACGCACTATGTTATCAGCTCCTATTTCTGTCTGCAGAGGAGGGACAGACCTCGGGGCCTTACTTTCTGAGTGGTTTTCCTCTTCCCCCCCTCCTTCTCTTCTTGCAAACTCCAAACCGGTGGTGGTGGTGGGGAGCAGGGGGGAGCCGAAAGCATATTTATTTGAGCAATAAGCAAAGGACAGCCACGAAAGCAGAAATAAAAATAACCAATAAGGAAATTTAAAAAGGGCCTCATTAGTAATCAAACTAACATGACTGAAAGCGACCGTGAGCCTTTTCCTGTCCCGCCTCCCTTGTGTGACTGTGGCTGGGTTGGCCAGGACCCCGAGGAACAGGTTCTCCCATTCACTGCCGGGAAATCTTTCCAGGGGGTAATTTGGCAATAAGTATCAGACATCTTAGAAGTTTGCTTTGATCCAGCAGTTCCTTCTGGACCAGATCCTAAAGACACAGTCAAGGATGTATGCTGCGATTTAATTATAAGTGTATTTACCAAAACATTGTTGATGGTAGTGAAAAAGCGAAAGGCACTTGGATGTCTGACACCCGGGCTGCACATACATCACAGCGGATTACTAGGGCAGCCATTAAAAAAATAATGTTGTAGAATACAATATTTAATGGCATGGAAAGATGTACATGATAACGTGTTAAGTGAGGGAAAGGCAGGTTACAAGAACGGATAAATTAGTGGGGGTGATAAGATGTGTGTGTAAACAACTCAACCGTGACTTGGAGCCTAGGAAAAAGAAACCTGGATAACTTAAGATATAAGGACAGTTAGCAAGAAGCCTGCCACGGCCATACAGTTTATAAGCAATAGAAGTTTCTGTGTTTCCTTGGTTGGGTCTGAGCGGCGGTGGGACTGGCAGGTGAAAGAGATTTATCCTGACTGTGGGCCAGGCAGGAAAACTCTAGCCACAGAAACCGGTTCTGGATTTAGATGGTATAAACTCAAACCCGGCTCTGCTCAAATCTTGCTGTGTAAGCTCTGGTACGTGACTCAACCTCACTGAGCCTTAGTGTCCTCTGCGGTAGAACGGACATTCATGATCGTCTCCATCTGAAGAAGTGTGTGTGAAGTGTCCAGCCCAAAGGAGGGCCAGCAAGACGTGCTTCCCTTGTTGCACCACAGTGTCCAGTGATGCTAAAATCAGAGGAGAGGCCAGTGTGAAGAGGATTCCGATGAGGTATGTGCTGGCTGTTAAGAAATGGTAGCGTTTGCTGTTGGGTTTACAGAATTCTTTGGGTCTTGAATGATGCAAAGCGATGGTTCTCAACCTTCCCAATGCTGGGGCCCTTTAATACCTCATGCTGTGGTGACCTCCAACCGTAAAGCTACTTTCATTGCAACTTCATAACTGTAATTTTGCTACTGTTATGAATCATAATGCAAGTATCTGTTTTCTGATGGTCTTAGGCGGCCCCTGTAAGGGAGTCATGACCCACAGGTTGAGAACAGCTCATGTAAAAGGTTTCACTAGGAGGAGGAGCAGGTGGAAGGCACTTCCTCCCCAGGCTCCCTTAAAAGCTTAGTGACAAGGTAACTGGAAATATTGTCTCTACCCCCATCTCCATTGAGCTACCAGCTAGCCTGGGCCCTGCGGTGCAGATGCTGTTCAGAACCTAGGGGCCAGCCTCCCAAGGGGAGGCTGCTTGTTCTTGGGATAGTCTGTCTCTGCTGCCCTGCCAGGCCTTTCTGTTTCTTTTTTTTTTTTCTTTTTTTTTTTTTTTAAAGATTTATTTATTACGTATACAGCATGTATCCCTGCAGGCCAGAAGAGGGCACCAGATCCTATCACAGATGGTTGTGAGCCACCATGTGGTTGCTGGGAATTGAACTCAGGACCTCTGGAAGAACAGTCAGTGCTCTTAACCTCTGAGCCATCTCTCCAGCCCCTGCCTTTCTGTTTCTTAACTGTATTTTCCAGTTTTCTGAAAGGTAGTCTTGCCAGGCATGGAGTTGTGCTCTCTCTCTCTCTCTCTCTCTCTCTCTCTCTCTCTCTCTTTCTCTCTCTCTCTCTCTGACAGGGTCTCACTATGCAGCTCAAGCTGGCCTTGAACTCCTGATCCTTCTGCCTTAGTCTTGCAACTGCTGAATTTACAAGTGTGTCACTATGCCCAGGAAAAGAAATCATTTAAGCAGCAAAATATAGATGTAAAGTTTTTGTATTACCTTTTATTTCTCTGGTACATGTGTTTGTGTGCATATGTGCATGCTTGTGCACACGTGGGCTGTGGTGTCTGTAAGGAGGTCAGAAGACAAACTGTAGGAGTTGGTTCTCCCTTCCGTCATGTGGGTCCTGGGGATTGAACTCAGTTTGTCTGGTTTAGAGGCAGGCACTTCCACACACGGAGCCGTCTCACTGGCCCCTGAAATACCTGTCTTCCAAAGGATGCAGAAATAAGGGTTGAGCGACATGATAGAGACTTATGCCCAGATTCAGGAGGTTAACTTTTCCTGTGCTTTGCAGCACCCCTTCTTCTCCACCCTCCCCCACCACCCAGAGAGGGCGGCTCCCAGATAAAGCTAAGGCCTTCTTGCTTGCTTTCCTTCTCCAGAAAAAAAAAAACAAACAAAAAAACAAAACAAAAAAAAACCACCAGCTCTAAGATTTTAAAGTCGCTGTGTACCGGTTCTCACACATCTGACGTGCACATGTAAAGCCACAAACAGTGCATTGCCTTGTGCGCTTTGAAAACGACCATCAGGGTGCTGACTGTGATGCCTTGAAACTCAGTCATGTCGATGTATGAGAATTTAGTTCGTTTATTTCAACACCGGTATAGTTGATCATCGTTCGAGTGAGCCACACACATGATTTATTTTTTCTCGCTTTATGGACATCTTGGTTGCTTCTCAACTTGCTGTATTGCTCTATTTCTGTATCTGAAAGCGGGATATCTGGGTCATGGGGCATGCACATCTCTACCTTACCAGGTACTGGCAGTTCGCTCCTCCAAGAGGTGTGTCCGGTAGAGCCCACTAACTCAAAGGCGCTCCTGTCTTCTGAATACGCAGTGTTATCTGCCTCTGTAATTTTTCCAATCTGATGAGTACCTCAGTATTCCTTAAATTTATTTCTCCCTCCTCCTTCTCTTCTCCTCTCCCTTCCTTCCCTCCCTTCCTCTCTCTGTGCCTTTCTTTCTCCTCCTCTCCTAGTCTCCTGTCTTCCTCACGACCTCCCACGCTGTCTTTCTTACTGCACTGTCTAGGACCTCCACACATCTTGTCTGTTCTTAACTTTAAAAGAAGATTTTTTTTCCTGGACTGGAGAAATGCTTTGGTTGGGAAACTGCCTGCTGAGCAAACATGAGAAGGACCCCAGTTCAGATCCCAGAGAAAGTTGGATCCCCAGAGTTCTCCAGCCAGCAAGTCTAACCAATTAGTGAGCTCTGGGCTTCAGTGAGAGATCCTATCTCAAGTAAGATGGGGGAGACAGGGGAAGACACTCCAACATTGGCCTCTGGCCTCTACACACACACACACACACACACACACACACACACACACACACACACACCTACATGCACTTGGACCCACAAACATGCACTCAGATATATACCACCTGCCCCTCCCCTCCACACACACAGATAAAACAGTATTTCTGATATTTCAGCACTATGCAAGGCCTCGCATCTCTTTTCAGGTTAAAGGCCTCCTCCCAGGGTAGGAGGCTTTTCTACAATCACACATGAATGTCAATGAATTTCAGCAAATGCTTTTTCCAAACCTACTAAGAACCTTACATGGTTTCCTGGCTTTCTCTTGTTCGTCTGGTGAATTAAAAGGTGGGTCTTCTTTCCCTCCTGCACCAGTCCTTTGAAAGTCACGAACCGTGTTTCAGCTGTGACCAAAGCCCTGCTTGCTCCTCCCCTCCCCTCCCTCCTCCCCTCTTGCAGCAGACACCGCCCTAAATTCAGTGCTTACGATTCTCACGCATATTTTCATGCCATCGCTACATAAGCATGTATCATAAACAATGCGTGGTGCTGTTCTGGAGTTTATATAAATGGAGCCTCACCACGCACATCCCACAATTTGCTTTTCTGTTCTGATATTACCGCTCTACTTCACAGTGACACCGGGTTGTTACTCTGCTACAATGTATTTATTCAGTCTTTTGTTTGGAAACACGAAACTTTAAGAAATGTTTAGCTGCTGCAGCCAACAGCACAGACATATATTTTTGTAATAGACACTTTTTTTTTGTGTGCAGTGTAAAACTGCCTTGGTGGGCCAGGTGTGTGTGTCCCCTCCTCCCCCATGGTGTTGAATATGGCCAACTTGCTTCTAAGGCTCACTTCCAGAGGAGAATGAGAGATCTACTTGTTTGTTTATTTTCACTGCTACTTTGTTTGATGGGTATAAAATGATACTCCATCATTGTTTTCATTTGAATTAGTCCCCCAACTTAGTAACGAGGTGGAGAACCTCATATGTACATAGTTATAACATTTTACATGTGCTCTGTCTTTCCCTCTGTGTATGTATGTGTGCACATCCATGCCGGTGTGATGCTTGGGGTTAAACCTAGGGCCTCAATCCTGCTAGACAAATGTTCTACCACTGAAATACAGATCCAGTCTTCAATTTATTTATTTATTCAGAGACAGGGTCTTATTCTGTAGTTCCGGCTTGCCTTGGACACGATATGTAGACTAGGTTGGCCTCAAACTCACAGACATCCACCTGCCTCTGCCCAGGCTGGCTTTATACTCTTGTCTTGGTCTCTAAAGTAGCTGGGGTTACAGGCCTGCATCTCCAGACCTGGCTATTTGTATGATTTGTCCTCTTCTTGTTGATTTGAAGATGGAAACGATTTATACTCTAAATATCAGTGACTTATTAGTTACTCCATTATCATGATGGAGTCTTTTAGCCTATGGATTTTTCTTCTTTCAGTCTTTCAAACTAGGAAAGGAAATTCCCATTTAGCAAAGGGCTGAACAGCTAGGTGTTAGTTACAAAGTGAACAGCCATGGAAACCACTGATTAGCTGAAGAAGCAGGAAGCATCATGTTCCAGAATCTTCTTGTGGGTTCATTTTGAATCATATTGACTTCTCTTCTAATATAACCACGATCTTGATTGTTTTTATTGGTCACATTTTTTGTGTTTAGGAATTCTTTAAAAAAATTTTTTTTAAAAAAGTATGTGTGTGTGCCTGCATGAGTGTGTGTGTGCCTGCATGAGTGTATGTGTGTGGCCGCATGAGTGTGTGTGTGCCTGCATGAGTGTGTGTGTGTGCCTGCATGAGTGTGTGTGTGCCTGCATGAGTGTATGTGTGTGCCCGCATGAGTGTGTGTGTGCCTGCAAGAGTGTGTGTGTGTGCCTGCATGAGTGTGTGTGTGCCGCACGCCCATGGAGGCCAGAAGAGTGCCCTCATCTATTTCCAGTCTTTGCTCACTTGTCATCTTCCAACAAAAGCATGTGACAAGACGCCTGCATCCTGAGCACTGCAAAGCTCCTTGTGGTAAATTGTCTCCAGCTTGGTAGAACCATGAAGAGGTGGGGCCTACCGGGCAGTCTCCAGCTCACGGGGGCGGGGGTGGGTTTCTATCTTTAAAGGGATTGTGAGACCCCATGGTTTTCTTTTCTTTATTTCCTGGCCATGAAGTGGATAGGCTGCCTTTGCCCCAGTGTGGTGACTGGAGAGGGCGTCAGATCGCCTGGAACCCGAGTTAGAGGCATTTTTGAGCTGCTTGATGTGGGTGCCCGGAACTGAACCTAGGTCCTCTGCCCGAGCAGTGTGAACTTGAGCTGCTGAGCCATCTCGCCAGCCTTTTCTTGGCCTTCCTGTGTGACTAAGCCGTTGCTCAGGCACTCACAGCACCAGTGGTTAGTCGCCCCCTTTGAGCTTCGCATCCATAGACTCGCTTTTCTTTGGCTGGCTGCTGTGACTCAGCCTGTCTGTAGGAGTAACCCTTGTCATGACTTGGGGCTCCAATCCTTCATTTTCTCTGGTGACTTTTTTTTTTTTTAATCCAATAAACATTTCATTGCTTATGAATGCATCTTACTGTTGATCTGATTTTTTCCCCTCCAGTTCTTAAATATTCAATCAACACCACACTGAACACTCTTGCACGTGTCCCCTGGTACATACGTGGGTGAGTTTCTCTGGAGGCACTACCTTGGAGGGGAGTTTCCTAATCATGAGGAATGCACAGTTTCAGCTCCGGGAGCCTGTGCGGAACTCTGTTTCAAAGTGGTTGCTGTGGCTTGTCTTACCCTGTGCTTACACTCACTAGCTATTGCCAAACTAGTCAACCAAAAGTCAAATCTGTCAAATTTTTTTGTTGTTGTTTATTTTTTATAGTGTCTTAGATAAGAAATCCTTTTCTACTCTGAAGATAGTTTCCTCAATGTTTTAAAGCTTTGTTTTTGCTATTTAGAGTTTTAGTCAATTGGAATGATTTTTTTTCTTATGGTGAAAAACATAACCATTGATTTTTATTATCTTCAGTGAGGGTGGCTATTGCTACAGTGCTGTTTGTGAATGAGGCCGCTCCCTCCCTGCTGATTTGTGGACATCTGTCAACATCAAGCTTCTAAGTAAGGCAGGATGTCTATCTATCATCTATCCATCCATCTATCTATCTATCTATCTATCTATCTATCTATCTATCTATCTATCTATCTATCTGTATGTATATGTATGTGTGTATAAAAGTGTGCATGAAGTGAGCATGCATGTGTATGTGTGTGTGTGTGTGTGTGTGTGTACATAGACCCCAATGCGTACATGGACCCCAGTGTGTGATGCAAATATATTTACATTTGTTTTACCTTCTGAATGAGTTATTGCCTTTATTAAAAATAGACCTTCGCTGGGCGGTGGTGGCACACGCCTTTAATCCCAGCACTTGGGAGGCAGAGCCAGGTGGAACTCTGTGAGTTCGAGGCCAGCCTGGTCTACAGAGTGAGATCCAGGACAGGTATCAAAACTATACAGAGAAACTCTGTCTCGAAAAAACAAAAAACAAAACAAAACAAAAATAAATAAAAATAGTGACCTTCTTATCTCTTTGGACTGATTCTGGGTTGAAGTTTACTTTATCAGAAACGAGAATTGCTACAATAGCTTGGTTTCAGTTTCAGTTGTTTTTTTTTTTTTTTTTTTTTTTTTAAGTTTTTAGTCCTCTTGGGCACTGTAGTACAAGATGCATAGGTAGTTGAATCTCTGTGAGTTCAAGGCCAGCCTGGTCTACATAGTAAAACATTGTGTGTCATAAAAAAATACTTTTTCAATCCTTTGACAGTCTGTGTCTTTACTAATAAAGTATCTTCTTGGACACAACAGAAAGTTGGGACTAGTTTTTGTTTTTAAAGATTTACTTATTTTTTAAAGTTATATGTGCTTGTGTGTTTGTGTATGGATGGATATGTGAGTACAGGTGTTAACAGAGGCCAGAGGAAGTGTCAGGTCTCCCAGAGCTGGAGTTACAAGTGGTTGTGAGGCTCCCAACGTAAGTGCTGGGAACTGAATGCAGGCCCTCTGCAAGAACTGTATCTATTTTTTTTTATGTTTATTTGCTTTTGTTTTTTCAAGACAGAGTTTCTTGGTGTACCCCTGGCTGTCCTGGAACTCACTCTGTAGACCAGGCTAGCCTTGAACTCAGAAATCCACCTGCTGCTGCCTCCTGAGTGCTGGGACTAAACATGTGAGCCACCATGATCAGGTAAGAACTGTATGTGTTCTTGTCCCCTGAGCCGTCTCTAGCTCTCAGTCTATTTTTTTTTTTAATTCAGTTGGCCAGTCTGGGTCTCTTTATTGGTAAGTTGAGGCCATTTACATTCGAGGTTATTACCGAGAGCTGTTTATGTATTCCTGTGACTCTGTTGTTTACTTTCCGGGTCACTCGGTTAATTGCTATGTTCCTTTTCTTCATTAGTATCAGGGGTCTGATGGGTCACTGTGTTGGACACGATGGATTCCTTCCTACCTCTCCTTTGCCCAGCCATTCCTCTCACGGACTTTCCACTTCCTCTGTCTGTCACACCCTTTTACATGTCTTCTGCAGTGAGCAGTGCGGCTTGCTCATTACGGCTGCCTGTGTGATCGCTCTGAAGTGTCTCTATTTTTCCCTCAGTTTTAAAAGACAGCTTCGCAGTATCTAACAATCCTATCTAGCAGTTATTTGTTTTTAGGGCTTGGATATCGTTCGATGCTGCCCTGGATTTTAGGGTGACTGAGAGAGCCAATGTTATTCTGATGTTTCTGCCTCTGTAGATGAGGTAGCATATTCTCCCCTTACAGCTTTTAATATCTTTGCTTTGTGTGTGTGACATCTTGACTGTAATATGTTAAAGAGAAGTTCTCTGCTCATGCCTACTTGGGTTTCTGTTTCTTTCTGCAGATTTGGGAAACGCTTTGCTAACTTCATTGGTTACACCTCTCTGCCCTTTAGCTCAGCTGTCTCCTGTGCTGCAGGCTCTCAGGTGTGGTGTCTTGATCATATCCCAGAGTGCTTGCATGTCATGGCCACTCTGGTTTATTCTTCTTTCCTTACTGAAGTTTGTTGTAGTATTTCTTCAGCCTTCTCCTCCATCCCTGATAGTCTTCCTTCAGCTTGGTCGAGTCTATTCTTGCTACTGTCCATTATGCTTTCTATTTGATCCCTTGAGGTTTTTGTTTCCAACATTTCTAATCCCTCTCCCCTTCTGTTTCTGAATCTCTTCTGTGTTTTTCATTTTCTCATTCATGTCGCTGACTTTGTTACATGGTTTGCCAATTTTTTTCCCCTTTGTATTGCTGACTTTAGTCTCTGGAAACTGGATTGAATCTGTTTGTTTATTTGTGTCTTCTTTCAGGTCATTAACCATTTTAATCAGACAACTTCAGAAATCTTCATCTGGCACTTTCCCTATTTCAGTACGCCGGAGCTCAGTGCCCGGAGTTACGGTCTTATGGAGGAGCCAGGCTCCGTGATCCTTCATGTTTCTTGCTGTTCTGCGCTGTGATTTAGGTGTCTGTTGGTTTGGATATCTCCTCTGGAGTTTGGGAGGTTTCTTGTTATTGCATAGTTGACTCTGGAAGGCTCTGTTCTCAGTACCACTTGGTGAGGAGGAAACGAACTGCTTTTGGAAGTGTCTTCTCCCTGGCTAGAGAGCAGCATGGCAGAAGCCATGTTCCACCTATTTCTCTGCCCACCCATTTTCCTAGTGCTCATCTTTGCCTCTGACCCTTGCCTGTGCCTTTTCACACCTTGTAGATTTCCAAAGCCTTTCCTCTAATTCTGTCTTGGGGATAAAGACAGGTTTTTTTATTCTGACTCTCTTTCTTCAAAACACAGGCAGCCTCTAGCCTGCCCCTTGTAACCCAGAAGTCCTCCTGTTAAGCATCTATATTAGTAATTTTTTTCTTCCTAATTCTGTTTATCTATGTTTCTTGAAGCAATTTTATTATATTCCTTGGTGGACTGCTTCCTTCACACAAGTGTATATAATACATATTACATATAATGTATTATATTACATATAAATTACATATACACATTTATCATTATAGTTTATTTGGTCCGATATTATTCTGTCTAATATTAATATTGTATACACACTAACATAAATAAGAATATACCACTACAAAAATAATAAATCTAATCTCACCATCTCTGTATCTTAGTGAGTAGACATGATGTTTTTTTCCTTTTCACATTTGTCTTAAAAGCAGAGCCTGAAGCTATTCCAGGCATTAAGAGAAAGAGAAAGGAGGAGAGGCAGCGGAGCCTGGAAGCTGAGCGGCAAAGCTAGTCCTTGATGGATAGACGCACTTAGCCTCTTGGCCCATCTCCACAGAGGCTGGATAGACACACTCCTGCCTTGAAAGAGCAAATTAAAGCAAAGGCACTTATCTGTGGCTGCTTCCTACCTCCTGTCTAATTAGTCAAGGATTGCCCCTTGGGGTTTAACTCCTCTGAACCTCACCTGGAGTTACCTGGTCCACGCTCTGTGGCGTAAAGTGCCAGCTGAGTGGGATGAGGCAGATAGATAGTGGGCAGAGCCTCGAGCTAGACACATGGGTTGACTGTCACTTGGCAGTGGCTGCCAGGATCAAGGGGTGGAGCGTCTGGGAGACAGGAGAGGCCAAGAGAGTTGAGGGTGTGTAGAAGGCGCATCTTGGTCCACATTATTATGATTATACATTTGTATTTATGTGTTGGCTGCCTTATTTTGTGCTTCTCACCTTTTGTCTTCATTATTTTCTCTTTCTTACCTCCTGTTGAACTGAGAAATTTCCCACATCTATCCCATATCCTTCCTGCCATTTCTCCCTTAGGCAATTTGGGAAATAAACTGTATTTTTAGATTTGTGTTTATCCTTTGAATTGTCTATGTTTTACGGCACACATCTCAGGAACACGCTTTCCTCATAGATTTAAGTTGTTTGGTACGCTCTCATCTTCTTAAGCCAGCCCAGACTTTCAGTCCTTAACTCACTGAATGCCTTTCACTTGTAGTTTATTTTCATTTCTGATCGGTTTCTCCCTTCCCTTCCCTTCCCTTCCCTTCCCTTCCCTTCCCTTCCCTTCCCTTCCCTCCCTTTCTTCCTCCCTTCCTTCCTTCCTTCTTTCCTTTTTTGTTTTTGTGTGTTTTTTCAAGATAGGGTTTCTCTGTGTGGTTCTGGCTGTCCTGGAACTCTTTTGGTAGTGCAGGCTGTCCTTGAACTCAGAGATCTGCCTGCCTCTGCCTTCCGAGAGCTGGAATTAAAGGCATGTGCCACGACTGCCTGGCTCTAATCACAGTTTTATTGAAAACAATTATCTATTCCTCTTCAATTAGCAAGTAACTAAATCTACCCATCCATTTTATCCCTGAGCCTGTCAACTTCCCTCTGAATCTACCTTTCTTGAGGCACACTCTTTAATAGATCTCTTTCATCTCTGCCTTTCTAAGACGTGCATTGTGCCTTTTACGTATACAGAAGTTGAAAAGGTGGAGTGAGGGTTTCCCAAGTGTGTTACACAGTCACACTTGCTGCTAACATGTTACACACGTAGCACAGAATGACACACTTGAGGAACTGATATTGATACATCAGTGCTAACTAAACCACTTTGTTCAGACTTCTTTAGTTTTGAATCTAATGTCCTTCTGTTCCAGTACCTCACCCAGGACTCCACACCATACAGAGACATCATGTCTTTAGGCATTCTTTGACTGTGACATTCTCTGACTTTCCTTGTTTTAAAAAACATTTTGTTTAGATTTATTGATTTGATTTTGTGTGTACAAGTGTTTTGCCTGCTTGTATGTGCACCATGTGCCTGGTGCCCATGGAGAAGAAAACACTGGATCCCCTGAAACTGGAGTTACAGATGCTTGTGAGCCACCACGTGAGTGCTAGAAACTAACCCAGGGTCCTCTGCAAGACCAACAAGTGCTCTTAACCTCTGAGTCACGTCTCTAGCCTTCCTACTTTCCTTGTTTTTGATGGCCTGGATAGTTTAAAAAAATTCTTGTATTTTGTAAAGTGTCTTACTATGGGGATTTGGTTTTTTCATGGTAAGACTGGATTGCCTCTCCTCTCCTCTTTTCTCCTCTCCTCTCCTCTCCTCTTTTCCCCTCTCCTCTCCTCTCCTCTCCTCTCCTTCCCCCCACTCCTTACCTCCCTCCCTCCCTCCCCCCTCCCTCTCTTCCTTTCTTCCTTTCTTTTTTAATACAGGGTTTCACTCTGCAGCCCAGGCTTGCCTATAGCTCTCTATGTAGACCAGGCTGGCCTCAGACTTCCAGTGGTCCTCTCGCCTCTGCCTCCGGAGTCCTGAGGTTACAGGTGTGCACCACCACCACACCCAGCATCCAAGGCCGTCCTCATTGCGCCCTGTCAGCATGACTTGTGAGTGTTGATGTTGGCCCTGGTCACCTGGCTGAGGAAATGTTTGTCAGCCTTCTCCATTGTGAAGTTACTCTCCCCACCCTTCCACAGAGTGCATTTGGAAGGGAGCTCTACCTGCAACCTACATCTGAGGAGTGGGAAGTGAGTCTCCCTTCCAGTAACGAAGGGTGGAGCAACCACATGTGGTGTTTGGAATTCTGCTGCCTGGGACATTTGAGTCTCGTCAGCAGTTTATTAATTCATTTACTCATTTAAACATCGGTTTGTTTTATACTCTGGATTATAATCTCACACTGTCTTACTGGGTTTGCCTTTTACTTCTTCCTCTGAGGTCACTGGCCCTGGCACTCTTTTGATACATTCCCATCAGTACACTGTCCTGAGCACTGTTTTGCTTTGTGACCCTATAGAAAGTTTCAGGATCATCGTGTATGTTTCCTGCCTCCTCAGTCCATGGAGCAGACACTTCTCCAGGGATGTGTGCTGCTTCTTGTTGGAGAATGGAATTAGATGTCAACATCTGGATGTTCTGTGTGCGCACTGATACTAAGGAGCCATTTCTTTCCAGCAGGTGGAACAAAATTATATGTCTTTAGATCCACATGTTAGTCTTGTGCTCTAGAGAGACAGAACCAATGGCGCTCTCTCTCTCTCTCTCTCTCTCTCTCTCTCTCTCTCTCTCTCTCTCCTATCTCTCCTTCTCCCCCAACCCCCATGTGTAGTATTAGCATTAGATGCTATAATACATATTTTTGTATTTGTATAATACGTATAATATGTATTTTTACCGTAAGGAACTGGCTCATGTGATCATAGGAGACGAGAGGACCCAGATCTGCCTTGATAAGCTGGAAAATCAAGAGAGCTGATGGCTAAGTTACAGTCCAAATTTGAATGCATGAGAAGACCAGTATCTCCATTCAAAGATAGGCAGAGAGAAAGGACTCCTTATGTCACCTTCTATTGTTCAGGTTTCCAGGAGACCAGTTAAAGCCTACCCACACTGAGGAGGCCTGTCTGCTTCATCCAGTTTACTGGTTCTAACGTTTGTCTCATCCAGAAACATGCTAATACATCCTGGCTATCCATAGCTCAGTCAGGTTGACATACAAAATTAGCCGTTTCAATTTACCAATACAATTTTTGGGCCTAACCACTTGTATCTATATTAAATTAACCATGAACTAATATGGGCATCTCCACCCCCATTCTTAGATTATTCTGCCCTCCTCCCTGTATCTGTAAATTCCCACCTCAAAGTGAGAAACCTGGTCCCCAACATTGATGGCCTATATCTTGGCTGTCAAGTTCCAAAATACATGCCCGGTGGGGTCAGGATTGTTGACCCAGACCCCTGTGAGAAGCAATAGCTTAATCAATTAGAGTGATTAAATGCAGCTTCTGTTGTCTTTAGTCTTAGAGATTCCCTGATTCCCGAAGGTATTTTGGTTCAGCATGTTGCTCCCTCACCATCTTGAGTGAGGCTGTTTCCTGCATCTGTCACACTGCTGGGTTCTCTATCACAATCTGCATTCCCTCCTGGGATACATGACCTCCCATGTGGTTTTCGAAAATTTTACATACAACTTCACTCTTCTTATTGTAAAATTCTACATGTTTGACAAGTGCACATTTTAATGTATCGTGACAGTATCTTATCATTAAAGCCTCATGGCTCTAACATGTTCCCTCTGCTTCACCTCCACCTGTAACCAAAACTCCATGCTCCTAGCATGGAGTTCTGGAATGCCATGGGATCAGTCAGGGTTTTATTGCTGTGACAAAGTACCCAAGAGAAGTGACGTAAGGGAAGAAGAGCTTGACTCATGGTTTCAGAGGTTTTAGTTGGTGGTCACTTTGGAGCCATCATTTCTGGACCTGTGGTGAGATAGAGCACCGAGGCAAAGGATGTAGCACTGGAAAGCTCCGAATCTACGGTAGCTAGGATGCAGGCAGAGAGGCAGAGGCTGGGACAAGACAACCTGCAAAGGAAATCTGTGACCTGCTTGCTCTGACTTCACTTCTGAGTTGCTTCCGCCTCCCGGTAGAGCCTTCATGTTATGAATGCAGTGATAAATTCATCCACTGATTATATCACAGCCTCCAGGATCCAATCATCTCCCCAAATCTCCACCCCAAACCATTGCAGCTGGGACTAGGCCTTCACTACATCTCATATCCAAAGCCATGTTAGTCATATAAATTGGGAGCACACAATTGTCTTTTTTCTTTTTAATCCAGTCATAAGAGTCTGACTCTTTGTAGTTTAATAGCTTGTTTATTTTAATTGTGATGTAATTCTTCCTTGTGTGGTTGTATCTTCACCTGTTGAAGGGCATTTTGGTTCCAGTTTTTGGAGACTCTGGCTAAAACCTCTATAAACACCCACATGCAAATTGTTACATGAACATAATTTTCACATCAGTTAATTGTTGGCTTTCTGTGCTAAGGCTGTGTTTATCATTGCAAGGCACCGCCAAACTGTCTTCCAAGGTGAGGGCATCATCTTGCATACCACCTGATCAACAAAGAAGACTTGCTGTCACTCTAATTTTAGCCAGAGTGACGGGGGGAAGGTGGTGTCCCTTTGTTTTACTTTGCGAGTCTCTGGTGACCAATGATACTGTAATATTTTTACAGACTGATTTTTCACTTACGGAGAGGTATCTATCTGTTCATATCTTTTGCTCCGTTCAGTGTGTGTGTGTGTGTGTGTGTGTGTGTGTGTGTGTGTGTGTGTGTTTAGGCTCTAGGTGCCTTTGTTAAACTATGTGTTTTGCAAAGTTTTTCTCCCAGTCAAGAGAGAGAAACATTGGGCTAGGCTAAAACATTTGAAACCTCAAAGCCCCTCCCCAGTGACATACTTCATCCAACAAGCCACACCTCTTCCAACAAGGCCACACCTCCTAATGGTGCCATGCTCTATGAGCCTATTTTTATTCAAACTACCACAGTGTCTTACTAGGATCTTGATTGGATTGTGTTTTTGAATCTATAAACCAAGTTGGAAAGATCATCATTTTAGTAACTATGAGTCTTGTTGTCCATGAGCATGGGCTATCTTTATTCTCTATTTAGATTATTTTCAGACTTTTGTAGTTTTCCTTATAAAGGTCCCTGTTAGGTTTGTAACTGAACATGTTTCTGCTATTGTACATTATATTATTTCAAAATTCAAATACTAAGATGTCATTAGTGATATATGTAAGTTATTGACTTCAGCACATAAACTCTGCATCCTACAACTTTGCCATAGTAATTTGTTAACATTCTCTCCTAATTTTTTCAGAGTTCCTACATAGACAGTCATGCCATCTGTAAACAAAGATAACTTTATTCCTTCCCACTTTATATACATTTATTTCCTTTTCTTGCTTTATGAGCTTGGGCATATTATGTAGAGCCCCCTAGTACTGTGTAGGAGTGGTAAGAGGGGGAATCCTTGCCCTTTCCTAAATCTTAGCAGGGAACATTTATTTATTTTTCACCATTAAGTATGATGTTAGCTATATAGTTTTTTTTAAAGTCAAAGTTCTCTTTTTTAGTTTCTTTAAAATAAGCCAATAGTGAATGTTCAAGTTTGTCAAATGTTCTTTGAAACCAAGGGTTTTATGTGCACTGGGCAAGCTCTGTACCAACAGAGCCACACCCCTAGCTGGTGCTTTCTTTTTCCTTGAAAGGAATTTCATTATTGATTTAATTTCTCTAATGGATGTAAATCTGTTCAGATTGTCTGATCTTTTTTGAGCCTTGTCAATTTACATCTCTCAAAGTGTTTGTCTATTTCATCTATAAGTAGTCATCAAGTTTCTGGTCATAGACTTTTTTTTTTTT
>CABHPP010118995.1:9748-30907 GCA_902168425.1 Peromyscus attwateri | reverse complement strand
GTTGAAGATTAGTTATAGTCAAAGTTTAATTAGTTATATTTAAAGATTAATTAATTATAGTTGAAGATTAGTTAGGATAGAAAGGAATTAGGTACATTTTGGACTTATCAAAATAGGATAAGCAATGGAATTATTTTCTCTGAATTTGTCAAATACAAATGGACTAGACATTGTTTAGGTTTTCATCACTTGTATATATTGTATATAGTTATTGTACTTTTGTATATAGTTTTTCTTATATTAGTTACAACTTTCCTTTTTTTCTCTTTTTATTAAATTAGAAGAGGGGAGATATAGTGGTATTCTATTTGTACTGAAATGTGATTTTATTTGTATGTTAATAAATAAAGTTGCCTAGGGGTCAGAGCTATTAGCAAGCCATAGCGAAAGCCAAGGCGGTGGTGGTGCACGCCTTTAATCCCAGCACTTGGTAAGCAGAACTAGGTAGATCTCTGTGTGTTCAAGGATACAGCCAGCATTGGAGACACACGCCCTTAATCTCAATACCAACCATAGAAAACTTGGGAGGTCTGTACAGAGAGGCCGTGACGAGACAGCCACATAGTTAGGTTTACAACCAATGAGAAGGAAGAACCAGAACTCTTTATAAGACAACCGCACAGGAAAAAACTCCCTTTTCGGAGAAGTCTCTTGGCGGGAGAGTCTAGCTGGCGGAAAGCGGGTAAGGCTTCTAGCTCTGACCTCTTGGGCTTTTACCTTTACATTGGCTCTGTGTTTCTTATTTAATAAGGCGGTCAGTTACATCTACATGTGTAACTGTGCTTAGGCTAAAACTGGATTGAAAGCTATTATAAAGGCTAGAATATTTTTCTGAAGGTAATTTACATATGAATTTGAAACCTACTATGTGTTAAAATATATCAATTTTTTTACTTCTTTTTTTGAGATATAATTGACAAAAGTGTACACTTGTCTACACTTCTGTGCTAATGGCCATGGTTGTATAAAATTCTATGTAATTAGAGCTTCTGTGTCTATGGTCCCTAATATGTTTCCCCTTGGGGAAAATACCATGTTTGCTTTTAAAGAGTACATGTAATATTTAGATGTAAGTATACATTCATTGCTTTTTGATGGAGTCATATTCTGAGAAACACTTTGCTAAGTAATTTTATTTTGGTCTGAATATCATAGAGTATACTTAAATACATAATTATAATGGGTACATCACTAGGTAATCTAATTTTACAGACTATTGTCCGGCATCCTTTGGTCCACAAGTGACCAAAATATTAAAATATAATTATGAGCACAAAGGTGAAATGATAAGCACACTAAAACTCATGCACATATCCATCACCTCACACTAATAACTTTTTACTTTTGCATTGAGGGCACTTTGGTAAGACCATCTCAAATAATTTCAAGTGTACAGCTCTCTGAAACTTATTTGTCCCACATGCCTGAAACTTGATACCCTCTGACTGTCAATGAAATCTTCTTCTGACGGGATTCTTATGAAAAACTAACAAGATTGCAAAAATATGTACTTAAAAAATTGAAGTCTTTGAAAGTCTGAGTCTCAAAAGTCTTTCAAAGACTTTCCTTGGTACTGATTTTGCTACTATTCTTGGCATTACTCTGCTAAATAGGAAGAGTATTAAACTATTTCCAGTGACTTACTGTTAGACCCACAGATTATCGCATCTCTCAACCCTCATCATAGAAGCTCCTTTTCTAAATAAATAGTGGTTAACACAGAGATCCACAACTAATCACAGTTCAGAGAACAAGAGACTATGGAATTCTTAGTCTTAAATGTGACATTTGTCTCATACCTCTTCTGCCCAGGGTTCAGGGGTCATTGAGAAAGAGGGAGTGGAAAGATTGTAAGAGTCAAAGGCAGTGACTTACTACAAGAAAATGTTTTCTGGCTACAACAGGGCAAGTTGCACATATCAACTCGTAGTAATTGTGACAGCATGCACAAGAATTGTGCAAGCTCAAGCCAGACAAAATTCCAGCGCTGAGAGAGGAGCTTTCAGCCTTTGGTAGCTGTTGGGAGAGAGTCTTTTTTGAGCGTGTGGTCACTGGTAGGTCAACCATGCTCCAGTGGAAGGCATACATCTAAGAAAATATAGACATGACAAATTGAACGTGATGGATTTGAACACACACACACACACACACACACACACACACACACACAGTTGGATGAGTAAGGAAGGGGGCTGGATTTGGGAGCAGTTGGAGGGGCTGAATATGATCAAAAATATTCTATGGATTCACAAGGAATTAATACAAAATGAAGAAAATTGTTAGTAATGTTGAGCTCTTTGTGTTAACAGAAAGTATCATTTGTTCCTGCTAAAAGGTCACTTAATTAAAAGGTGTTTGGGCCAAAAATTTAAAAATAATATGAATTTCTCTATAGAATTTGGGACTTGGCTCAGGCAGGTTAGAGACACACATGGGCCAGCTTGGGTCCTCACAGTTCAGGCTGGCTGAAGGCATCCACAGGCCTGGCTGGCACCTTGCAGCACTATACAGGTAGGTGCCATTATGATGAGCAAATTCATGGTGGAGAAATGGGCAAGAAAGAGAAGCAGAATGGTTCATGTTCTGTGGAAAGAGGCAGAATGGAAGAAGCAAAAGCGATGAAAAACAGGCTGATGTGGGAAGCCTGCTTGCCACCTGGGGGCAGGGTGATGTCTGGGTCCTGGTTGCTGCCAAGGGCCATGTCTGGGTCCATGGTCCTACCACAGGCAGTGTCTGTAACAGGCTTTCTTTTGGCCACCAACTAGCTCCCAAGTTATAACATGGAGACTTAATATTAGTTATGAATGCTAGGTCTTATATTATGCTTTTTCTACTAGCTCTTATAACTTAATTTAACGTGTTTCTCTTCATCTATGTTTTGCCTCAGGACTTTTTACCTTTCTCTCTCTCTCTCTCTCTCTCTCTCTCTCTCTCTCTCTCTCTCTCTCTCTCTCTCTCTTCCTTTATTTTTTTCAGGATGTCCAACTCTCTTTTTTTCAGGATGTCCTACTCTGTATCTGACTGGCTGGTGGCTGCTGGCTTGCTGTCTCTGAGCATTTCCTCCTCTGTCTCCCTCATTCTCTCCTCTCATTATCCTCCCTCTATCAAGCCCAGATTCTTCCTCCTACTTATTTTCTTTGCTCATCAACCCTGCCTATCCCTCTACAGCCTACCTATTGGTCTTTCAGATTTTTATTAGACCTATCAGGTGCCTTAGATGGGCAAGAACAACAACAAATTTTTACATAATTAAACAATTGCAGCATAAATGAAAGCAGCACACCTTTACATAGTTAAAGTACTATCCTACAACAGGGGTCTGTGTTGACATCCATGACCTATGTTGTCCTCAAAGGCCACAAGGATTCCTGGGTACTGGGCCACCACCTTTGGCCATGTTAGTGTCTGAGGGTCATGCTGCCACTGGGGCCATGCTGATCTGAATGGTCTGTGCTGCTACCTGGGGCCATGATGACATCTGGTCCTGAGCTGCTGCCAAGGGCCATGTCTGGGCCCATGACCCTATAGCAACCAGAGTCTGTGTTGTTGTGCATGGCTTCAGTAACCACTGAAGGCTGTGAGGATGCCTGGGTCTGATTAACCACCTGAGTCCATATTGGTGTCTGAGAGCTGTAAATAGACATTTCTTTCCCACCAAACGATTCCCAAATAACCACCCAGAGGCTTATATTACTTATAAATGCTCAGCCGATAGCTTAGCCTTGCTACTAACTAACTCTTACACTTAAATTAACCCATATTTCTTATCTATGCTTTACCATGTGGCACATGGCTTGTTATCTCATTTTCTACATGTTCTGCTTCCTCAGTGGCTGGCTAGCATTTCTTCTGACTCTGCCTTCTTCCCAGAGTCCTCTGTTTCTGGCTGTCCCACCACCTATATTTCTTGCCTGACTACTGGCCTGTCAGCTTTTTATTAACCAAATGAGAGTAATACATATTCACAGTATACAGAAGGATTATTCCACAGCAGAGAGCCATGCTGACTCTGGGGCCATTCTGATCTGAGTGGTCTGTGCTGTCACCTGGGGCCATGGTGATGTCTGGGCCCAGACTATGGTATCACAGCCAGGGTCTGAGTTGATGTTCATGGCTCCTGTTACCATGCAAATATCTGGGATCTGGGCTATCACCTAAGAACAGGTAAATATCTGAGGGTCATGCTGCCACTGGGGCTCTGCCAAGCTGAGTGGCATGCACTGCCATCTGGGTCCATGGTGATGTCCAATCCTGGGTTGATATGGAGGACCATGTCTTGTTCTGTGGTCCTACCACAGTTGGGGTCTGTGCTGACATCCAGGGCACATGTTGCCACCAAAGGCCACAAAGATGCACTGGGTCTATGCCACAACCTGTGGCCATGTTGGTGTCCGAGGGCCATGCTGCTGTAAGGGTCATACTTATCTGGGTGACCTGCACTGCCATGGTGATGTCTGGGCCTGAGTTGCTGCCAAAGTCCATGCCTGGATCCATGGCCTTGTTGAAGTTGGGGTCTCTATTGTTTTCCATGGCCTGGGTTACCAAAGAAGGCCATAGGAATCATACATACCTGTTGGGATCCTAGGGCTGTGTTGGCCCTGCTCTTCACTGGCCTTGGGATAGCTGGCCCTGCCCCTAGCTGAACACTGCATCAGGAGAGCTGGCTCCACTCCTCATGGAAGAGCACCCCCCCACCCACACACACTCAGGAGAGATGGCCCCACCCTTCACCACAGGTGTAGGAGAGCTGGCAGGATAGCATGGGCCCCTCACCTGAAGGGGAGTTCCCAGTGGCTTGGCTGACTAGCTCAGCTACCACCCAGACCCACATCCTGGGCCTTGTGTTGGCCTGCCTTAACATCTGCCCCATCTATGACCTGCTGGAATGTGTCAAGGGACCACAGGATCTCCATGACTTTTGTCAACAGCAGAATATCTGAGAGGAATTTTGGTGAGGGTCCAGTAATGATGGTGTGCCAGAGGCCAGAGGCCTTGAACCAGACCAATGACTCATTGCAAAGAACATTTGCAGGTGGGGCTGATTGGACAAAAGGTATAGTAAATGACATACCACGGCTCCCAATGTCACTAGGACGGATGAAGAGGTGTCGGAGAGATGGGAAAGATGGAGAACATAGGTTTTTTTGTTTTTGTTTTTTTTTTCAGTTAATTTTGGAGGCTTTCTTTGGGGGGATGCTGCAGGGGTGAGGGACAGATATTGAGGGAATGGGAGGTGAGAGGGATTGGGGTTCATGATGTGAAATTCCCAAAGAATTAATCAATTATTTTATATATATGATAAAATCATGTGGCTGGTTCTGTAGCTTAGGCAATAGACTTTTGCCTTCTTTATCTTCTATAACCTTTATTTTCTTTCATTTCCTTCCTATTATGGTAGATACACAAGATCAATATCCAACAGAGGACACACATTCTAGGGATGATTTTTTTTTTAATACTCAGGCCATTTTAGTAGAGCACTAGTTCCTAGATAGGTTGCCCTTCTTGTTATTACTCATCTGCTGTCTAGCTCAGATAAAGGGAGGAGTTTTAATTAAGGGTGGGACACACTGGTTTGCATCAACATTCATGTAAATTTATCAGTGCTGTCCACTCACAGGATTTGAACTGTGGTAGTAGGTTCAAAATGTAAGAAAACTGGTTAGGACAGCTATTATTATGCCATTTATCTCTGAGATACTTTCCTAAACTCAGCAAAGGATCTTGTTACTATCCATGGTATGTGGAGATGACTGTGGTGTGGTGACTGGATTTCTGGAAGTGTTTGTGATGATGTTTCATTAATAAAGAAAATGTCAAATACTTTATTTACTGACAATAGTTATTGTATGTATCACTGCACTAACATTATCATATTGGTCAGGCAAAAGAGCAGGCTAGTCAATTTTAATACAAATGAATTGTAACAATGTCCTTAACACCTCTAAAAATACAAGATATTGAGAAGAGAAATAAGGCTTGAATGAATAAAGGGTTAATATACGTGACCAAGGAGAATGAAATTGTCTCACAGTTTTCTCTGTTGCAGGATTATAATTATATTTGATTCTACCAAGCAAATAAATGCTGTGAAATCAAGTCATACCTCATGTAGTAGAAAATTCATAGCGATAGATTTTTTTTTTGTAGGCCACATTTGTAATTCTGACAATACAGTGCCTCATTTAGCTGACTTTTCTACTTCTTTCCAGTCAATTGGATGTGTTAATAATTAGAAAGGAAGTTCTCATCTGGTCATGATTCTTAGTATTGAAGCCTCATTTGAGCTGAAATTATTGCCCCTTATATATTATTTTTCTCTCTCTTTTCAATTTTATGATGGTAGTATATAAAATAGGTAGAGTCAAAGGTCATCCTCTTATCCCAACCTGTATCACTAACTCACCTCTCATTTCTGACAGAGGAATATAGATGAGAAAAATTAGGAAAGGGGCAGTGCTGCAATTGTTTCTTTTTCTAAGCATTTGTTTACATGTCTAGGGACCATGCCTAACAACCTGTACTTCATATATCTGCATATGCCTGGCTGCCAAGTTACATACTTGACCTTAGCCATCTGGATTCCCAGTTATCAATATTATTTTATATCATTGAAAATTACAACTTAATTTGGGTAATAAATTATCTGACAATCCTCTTTTATTATTTATTCAATTTATTTCTTTGACAATTTCATAAATGATCATAATGCAGTCAGATCCTCTTTCTGTATTGGTTTTTATAACTGATTCAGTTTGATACCAATTTTTTCTGAGTTAATTCTTTTCATGTAGGAGCTTTCCTGAAGTTGCCTGGAATTCTGATGGGGAATTGCATTCTCATTTTACTGCCTATGTTCCTCTTTAGATAAAAGGTGAAACAGGGATGCTGTTTCTATGTATGTGAGAGCATACCGAGAGTTATGGTAGTTATATCCTGCAAAATCAGTGTCCAACTGCCAAGCCAATAGTTAACATTTTGTGTGCTATTTGGGTGTCACTCAACTCTGTTCCAAACTCCTCTATTAATAAGGGTGGGTTTGCATCAAAAATAAATATACATATAATTGACCCTTGAGCAACACGTTTGAACTCTGAAGGTCCACTTATACTTGGGTTGTAAGTCACAGTTTGAAAAAAATCACACCCCACAAACTATGTAGCACAGAAATTTTGAAAAAAAATGAAAATTTTGATATGCTGTGAATATACAAAGTATATGTAGATAATATTTTATCAGTTTTATCATAGCATATATTAACTATTATTAAAATTAAACTTTAGCAAAGATTATGTACATAAAATACAGGTTGTACATGTTATCATTTATAGTTGAGAGTAGCATGAACAAAGATAGGATATATTATCAAGTAATAAACTGAATTAAATTAATGCTAGTATATACTGTACGCATCAAATTTCATGCTTACTTCTTGGTACAGTTGCTATGATTTTATGGTTTGTATGGTAGCTGAAAATGTCCTATGGTCTGAATCATATTCAGTAAGTTGTCTATTGCACTAAAAGTGACCTGCCAGAGTTCTTACATATTTTTTTAATCATATATAATACATCAAACATCCAAAGTGTGCTAACAGGGTGTTTCTGCTATTGATATAGCTCCTAGACAGTTAAGGTTTGGGGAAGACATATGTTACCTATGGACTGCCAGTTTTAAGGGGGTGGCAGTTATAATTCCTGTGCTGCTTATGATCAACTGCACATAAATATGCTGAGGTTCTACCTCTGTCCAAACTCAAACAAATAGATATGGCAGAGACCCAGTGGTGCTGAAGTGAGAATGTGAAGAACGGCCTTGCAAGAATAGGTGTCTGCCAGTACCAAGCTGTTTTTAGTACTGTTGCTCTATAGTAGAGCTTGAGGTCAGGGATCGTGATGCCTCCAGAGGTTGTTTTATTGTACAGGATTCTTTTGGCTATCCTGGGTTTTTGTTTTTCCATATGAAGTTGAGTATTATTCTTTCCAGGTCTGTGAAGAATTGTGTTGGTATTTTGATGGAGATTGCATTGAATCTGTAGATTGCTTTTGGTTAAGATTGCCATTTTTACTGTGTTAATCCTGCCTATCCATGAGCATGGGAGATCTTTCCATTTTCTGACATCTCCTTCAATTTCCCTTTTCAGGGACTTAAAGTTCTTGTCATATAGGTCCTTCACTTGCTTGGTTAGTGTTACTCCAAGGTATTTTATATCATTTGTGGCTATTGTAAAGGGTGATGTATCTGATTTCCTTCTCAGTCTGTTTGTCAATTGTATATAGGAGGGCTACTGATTTTTTTGAGTTGATCTTGTATCCTGCTATGTTGCTGAAGGTGTTTATAAGCTGTATCAGTTCCTTGGTTGAATCTTTGGGGTCACTCAAGTATACTATCATGTCATCTGCAAATAGGGAAAGCTTGACTTCTTCCTTTCCAATTTGTATCCCCTTAATCTCCTTATGTTGTCTTATTGCTCTGGCTAGTACTTCAAGTACTATGTTGAATAAGTATGGGGAGAGCTGACAGCCTTGCCTCGTTCCTGATTTTAGTGGAATCACTTTGAGTTTCTCTCCATTTAATTTGATGTTGGCTGCTGGCTTGCTGTAAATTGCCTTTATTATGTTTAGGTATGTTCCCTGTATTCCTGATTGCTCCAAGACCTTTATCAAGAAGGGGTGTTAGATTTTGTCAAATGCCTTTTCTGCATCTAGTGAGATGATCATGTGTGACATGTGGACCAATGGAATCAAATTGAAGACCCTGACATTAATCTGCACACCTATGAACATATAATTTTTGACAAAGAAGCCAAAACTGTACAATGGAAAAAAGAAAGCATCTTCAACAAATGGTGCTGGCATAACTGGATATCAGCGTGTAGAAGGCTACAAATAGATCCTTATCTGTCACCGTGCACAAAACTTAAGTCCAAGTGGATCAAAGACCTCAACATAAATCCAGCTACTCTGAACCTGCTAGAAGAGAAAGTAGTAAGTAGTCTTGAACGCATTGGCATAGGAGATCACTTCCTAAATATAACACCAGTAGCACAGACACTGAGAGAAACAATCAATCAATGGGACCTCTTGAAACTGAGAAGCTTTTGTAGAGCAAAGGATATGGTCAACAAGGTAAAGCGACAGCCTACAGAATGGGAAAAGGTCTTCACCAACCCCACATCTGACAGAGGACTGATATCCAGAATATATAAAGAACTCAAGAAATTAGACATCAAATTGCCCAACAGTCCGATTAAGAAATGGGCTATAGAACTAAACAGAGAATTCTCAACAGAGGAAACTCAAATGGCTGAAAGACATTTAAGGAATTGCTCAACATCCCTAATTATCAGGGAAATGCAAATCAAAACGACTCTGAGATACCACCTTACGCCAGTCAGAATGGCTAAGATCAAAAACACTGAAGACAGTTTATGCTGGAGAGGATGTGGAGTTAGGGGAACTCTCCTCCACTGCTGGTGGGAATGCAAGCTTGTACAACCACTTTGGAAATCATTATGGCGCTTTCTTAGAAAATTGGGAATCAATCTCCCCCAAGATCCAGCTATACCACTCTTGGGCATATACCCAAGGAATGCTCAATCATACCACAAGGGCACTTGCTCAGCTATGTTCATATCAGCATTGTTTGTAATAGCCAGAACCTGGAAACAACCTAGATGCCCTTCAACTGAAGAATGGATAAATAAAATGTGGAACATATACACAATGGAATACTACTCAGCAGAGAAAAACAATGACATCATGAGGTTTGCAGGCAAATGGATGGATCTAGAAAAAATCATCCTGAGTGAGGTAACCCAGACTCAGAAAGACAAGCATGGTATGTACTCACTCATAGGAGGATACTAGATGTAAAACAAAGATGACTAGACTGCTACTCACAACTCCAGGGAGGCTACCTAGAAAACAGGACACCAAGAAAGACAGAGGGATTGCCCAATGACAGAGAAATGGATGAGATCTACATGAACAATCTGGACGTGAGTGGGGGTAATGAAGGGCAAGGGTCGAGGGAAAGAGAGCTTAGGGGAGCGGGAGATCCCAGCTGGATCAAGAACAGAGAGGGAGAACAAGGAATAAAAGACCATGATAAATGAAGAGCACATGAGAATAGGAAGAAGCAAAGTGCTGGAGAGGCCCACAGAAATCCACAAAGATACCCCCACAATAGACTACTGGCAATGGTCGAGAGACAGCCCGAACTGACCTACTATGGTGATAGGATGGCCAAACACCCTAATTGTCCTGATAGAAACCCTATCCAATGACTGAGGGAACCGGATGCAGAGATCCATGGCCAGACCCCAGATGAAGCTCCAGGAGTCCAATTGGCGAGAAAGAGGAGGGTTTGTATGAGTGAGAATTGTTGAGTCCAAGGCTGGATAAAGCACAGGGACAAATAGCCAAACGAATGGAAACACATGAACTATGAACCAATAGCTGAGGAGCACCCAACTGGATCAGACCCTCTGGATATTTGAGACAGTTGATTAGCTTGATCTGTTTGGGAGGCATCCAGGCAGTGGGACCGGGTCCTGTACTCAGTGCATGAGTTGGCTGTTTGAAACCTGGGGCTTATACAGGGACACTTGGCTCAGCCTGGGAGGAGGGGACTGGACCTGCCTGGACTGAATCTACTAGGTTGAACTCAATCCTCAGGGGAGTCTTTGCCCTGGAGGAGATGGGAATGGGGGGTGGGCTGGAGGGAAGGCAGAGGGGGGAGGGGGGAGGGGGGACAACAAGGGCTGATATGTAAAATTAAATTAAATCATAAAATAAAATTTAAAAAAAGATATAAGAGGCCAGGTGGTGGTGGTGCACACCTTTAATCCCAGCACTTGGGAGGCAGAGGCAGGTGGATCTTTGTGAGTTCGAGGCCAGCCTGGTCTACAGAGCGAGATCCAGGAAGGGTGCAAAGCTACACAGAGAAACCCTGTCTCTTAAAACCAAAAAAAAAAAAAAAAAGATATAAGAGCTAGCTAGCAAGAGGCCTGCCATAGGCCATACAGTTATGCCACACTACCAGTGATTCTTAAAACAAAATTCTGTTCTAAGTGGGAATGGCCAAGAAGCCTAGAGATTGCTATTTGTCTGTAATTCTGTAACTTGTAAGCTGCTCTAAGTCACTTTTGAAAACTGACCTTCACATTTTATCCCTACAACATGGTGGTCTTCCAATTTTCATCTGGTTTACCCTGAAGACTGTTCACAGTCAGAGCAACATAGACGACCTAAAACTCAAAAGTGTTTTTCAGAGTACAGAAATGACAGGAGTACACGAGCAGGAAAGTGGAAAACAAGGACGAAGGGAGGGAGCTGGGAGGGAAACAGGAAAGAGGGATGGAGAACCTGGAAGGGGAATGGGTATGTGTACACATTCCCAAGCTCTCTGTCATTCTCTGCCTAAGTCTCTGGCTGACTCTGAATCCTGGTTGCTGGGGCAGATTGCAAGCAGCCTAATTAAGGAAAAGAGAAGTGAAATTAGATTTTAGCTGCCGCTGGAGATGTTTGCAGTTTGAGTCTGTACAAATTAATTGCCTGCTAAAATGAACAAACAAACCAAAACAACATTTTTTGAGCCATTTACCAGAATCCAGAGTCTTCACAACATATGACCCATAACATCAGCGGAGCAGTAAATATAAAGCATACCTGGGACACAGAGAAAAAAATAATTATCAAAGCCCAAATGGCACATACCCCAGGTTGAAAAAGAGAGGGGGAAAGGATTTTAAAGTGGCTTTATGTTTGGGATGTAAAGGCAAGCATACATTGAACACTACTGATGATCTTAGATACGATTCTAACTCTAACAGGTGTGACTTCTGAATTAAACAACTCAGTGGCTGGGCCCTCATTCACTGTGGAGTTGACTGGTGGTTAATCTGCATTTGCCAATTGACTGGCTTTGTTAGGGAAGGGTGTACACTTGTGGTGGGTCTGGGTAAGTGCTTCCAGAGAGATTTGACTGAGGAAGGAAGGTCCCACCTCAGTGTGGACCACACGTTCCCCCAGACTAGGTGGAAAGAAGGAAGAAGCCACCTGAGCACCAGCCTTCACCTTTCTGTGCTTGGTGACTGCAGACTCCACGTGACCAGCGACCTTGTGGTCCCGCTGCCACCGCTAGAGCCTCCCTGGCTGTCATTCTTTCCATACCATGAAGGACTACATCCTAAAGCTTCCCCCCTTAAGGTACAGATATTTTGCCACAGCAGTGAGAAAAGTATGTAACAGGGAAGCAGATGAAGAGACTTGAGTGTGAAGCCAGACAAATGATGTAGTGGGAGCCTAGAGAACCAGAGTGGCTGCCTAAAACTGGCAGGCCGAGGATCAGGATCAGGAACTTTTTCACATATGCGTATAGTTGGTTCAGGAAAGGGAAGAGCTAAAACAGTGCAGAAAAATAGTTAAAGACACAGTGGCCAGTTGAAAGCAGTGCGAGTGTGGTCACTGTGTAACTGTACACGCGTGTATTGTCACTGTTAGAGTAATGGATGACAATGCTGAAACTGGGTGGTACAGAATGAACAGCCCTGTCCCTTCACAGAGCTCCTTTGCCCGTCTGTCAGGCTGCCTGTTGGAGGACCTCCCACCAGGAGGCAAAGCTATCTGTGAGGATCTACTGATCAACTGGTACTCAAGGACTATACAAAAATGCACAAGCTAAGTCCTGACAAGTCCACCCGAGTTGGAGTGATTTGGCACACGCTATAAGAGGCACAAGAGCATCTTGAAACAGTCAAGTAAGGACCTTCCAAGAGAGTCACTTTGCCTACCGTTTAGAGCAGTCAAGAGGCTCTGGACTTCCAAAGAGCTTTGCAGGTCCATGAATTACAAAAGGAAAAAGCAGCTCAAAGACTCTCTTTTCCTAATGAAGTTCACCACCCTCCTTTCCTTCCTTAGTAATTAATACCCCACAATCACATCCATTATATAGTATTAGCATTACAGGAAGTCATCTTGAGTAAAGATAAGTGGCAATCCTTTATAGAGGTCATTATAATTCATTAACATAGATGGATATAATTTGCATTTACTCTACCATTTCTTTTTATGAATATAATAAAATTAAAAGTAAGAATGTTTTCACATATTCATTTTTTTCATTTTATGTTTTTACCATCATATATTAATTACACACACTAACGGGTTTCATTATGAAATTTTTCCCATGTACATGATATATTTTGATACTATTCACCCCCCCCCCATTTCCCTTTCTTCTTCTCTTTACACACCCACTAATCCCCTCCCTCCTGTTAGGGGAGGGGACCCTGTGCCTCCTGATTATCTGCAGCAGAGGCCTATTTAAGGCACAACTGTATAACAAATGAACCATCATACTTTGTTTCTCACATATCCTCTATGTTTAGATCCTTAAGCTTTCCCATTACTTATAAAAACAACATTTCAGGAATCTTACCCAAGGGGTTGGTGATGTTTTCAGGTTTTGTTTTGAAGTATGTTGCCTTATAATGATTAAAATATCATGGGGGAATAACTGAACAAAATGATTGGTTTAAAGCCCTGAAGTTGCTAGCATCTTGCTGCTCCACATATGGGTAATAGACCAGTGGTGCCAGCATTACGAGGGAAGTGTCTAAAAAAAAAATTACAAAATCCTAAGTCCTCTTCCATAGCATTTATTTAAGTGCATTCCTTGATTCTAGGAACATGTAACTTTTGAAAAGAACTCCCGGAGGCCTTAGAGATGGCTCAGTAGTTAAGAGGCTGTCCTTTCAGAGGACCTGAGCTGGGCATCCACACTGATTGATTGGCAACCACCTACAACTCCAGCTCTGGGTAATCAGACGTCTTCTGCTGTCTTCTACCAGAACAGGAGGTACAGAACTGCATGTGAGACACACAAGAATAAAATGAAATTAAACAAACAAACAACATGGCCCTAATTCAGCTTTACACTTGCTTTAAAAAAATTGTATTACTTTTGGGTATGATAGCTCCTTCCTGTAATTTCAGTTTGGGGAAGGTGGAGACAGGAGGATCACGGCAAGTTTGAAGCTAGCTTGGTCTGCATAGTGAGTTCAAGGAAACCAGTCAGGGCCACATGGTAGACCTTGCCTAAAAGTTAAGGTATTCTTTAGATTCATTTAATTTCTGCTTGCCCATTTCTTAAATGTAAATAGTTCCTTTCTTTTGTGCAAGTCACTTACAATGCAGCCTAGGAAGGAGGTCAGTCAGTGAGTATATAAGCAATACAAGTTAGGAAGTCAGAGGCCAGAGGGAAGATACTCTAATGTTATGAATAATTTAATGTCTAAAAGGTGAGAGCTGTCCTATTAACTGGTACAAAAGACCAGCTCAAGGTGGAGATGCAGCAGGTGATGATTATGTAGGAGAGATGGCAGCATTGGCAAGCTATCGCTATTTCTGTGCCAAGAAAATATGTAATGTAAATTGGGGAATTAAATTTAAAAAAGGAACATGATAGCAGGAAATCTGATGTTCTCTTGATCTTAGCTGGTGGTGCTTCCCATTGATGAAGTCCTCTCATGTCACCCAAGTAAAATTCTTTCCCAAAAGGAAGGCAAACAAACTTTAACACATATATAGGACTGATTAAAATGGATCTGGTTACTGACACAGACATAGAAGCACCACTAATGCATAACTAGGTCAATAATCATAACCCAGCTTTCCAAACTGTAAGGCTGAACTTGTATTTCAGAGCTCCAGACAATCAATGCTCTGCTTTGATTCTTGCACTCTCTTTCATTAATTCTGGGCCAACACATGCCCCCCTTTAATTAGTCTGCCTTTAATGGAGGCTGTAACTGAATGTCAACACCAGGGCAGGTCACTAAATGCCACTTGTGCTGTTAAAAACCAGAGAAACAGCAGGGAGAGAGAACACCAAAGGCAACAAGAACTGATCAGTAAGAACAGGATGAAGGCTGTGCTGCTAATGGGTGACAATGAGATGGAAGAGGCCAGTGTCTATCTGGAGCTCTGAAATTAACTGTAATCTTTCTTTGTACTTAATGAGGCGGGATAGTTGTCAGGGGGAAAGGTAAGACTCATGTTCTAAGCCAAATGAATAGGGCTGAGGGAGACGAGACAAGGATGTCTTTGTATTGGAATAAATGATGAGTGAACACAATAGAAGAAAAAATATGTTCAGGATTTTTTAGCCTAGTAGTTTTTAAACCATAGACTATTTAAAAAAAAGTGTTTCTGTTATGATTAGAAATGGTTGCTGCATGCTCTTTGAGTCCTTTGAGTGATATTTGGGGAGTGCAGCTTGTTTTTATGTATTTAATTAATTTGTCTCATAATTATCTGTCTGGTACCATATTTGCATTTTACAGGCGAAATAGCTGAAGTCCAAGGATTAGAGGGAAGTTTTTGTAAAGAGGATTATATTTTATAGGAAATATCTTCTGTAGCTCTTGATGATGCGTTGAGGCTTTATAGTTTTGTGTTAGTCCCAGTAGAGAATCTTTCAACTGATGAAAATACACAGGATTTTCTACAGCGCATATATATTGTGTTCAATATTGAGGACATAGTAGGGTCTCAATCATACAGAAAATAAAAACCAACTGTTTTTCTCTGTACTCAGACTCAACACATCTGTGACCAGATGTGCACTAATGTGCCCTCCATGGCCAGTTGTAGCTGGGCGTCAGTTCTGATGCTGAGTGAATACGGGGAAAAATCTGAGTTTAAAGTTTAGTTCCATTCCAACTTTAGATGCTCATCTTAAGCATCAGTCCACAGGCTGCTCTTACCTTGGATATGTGAGGCTCCTATGGGCTTTCCTCAGGTAAGACCACCTGCCAGAACAGCTCACAGAAGTCAGAGAGATATTTGCTATACTTGGTGGTTTAACATAAAGGATATTGTAAAGGAAACAGGTGTAAGTATCCAGGCAGGGGATCTGGAAGGGCTTCAGGTGCAGAAATCTGTCTCAGTAATGTTGGGTTGCTTCCAGCATCTGAGTATGTGTTTGCTGATCAAAAAGTCCTCCAAAGAGTTTTGGGGAAAGTTTATGGTGACCTTACCCTCTGGTACAGTTGATTGTTAACTTGTGCTCTAATTACCTCCCTTTCCATGAAGGTGAGGATGGGTTGAAAGATTACATGCTTCTAATTGTGGGCTTTTGTGTGTGTGTGACAAGTCTCTCCTCCTAAAACCCACCAAGCATTGGCTCATTAGTTCTTACCAATCAGGAAATGTCAACAGCCTTGAAGCTCTGTGTTGGAAACTGAACAAAGACCAGGTATACATTTCATGTTACAATGTCATATATTATCAGTAGATGAAGTTAGAAATGTATGTACTTTTCAATGTTCATTTTAATTATGAAAATAATTCAGTGTCAGTTGCAGCCGTAATTCTCTATCTGAGTAGTGCATTTTGGGATCCCAACATTAAGACCGGAAAGGATTTCTTTTTTTTTTTTGAGACAGGGTTTCTCTGTGTAGCTTTGCGCCTTTCCTGGAACTCACTTGGTAGCCCAGGCTGGCCTTGAACTCACAGAGATCCACCTGGCTCTGCCTCCCGAGTGCTGGGATTAAAGGCGTGCACCACCACTACCCGGCCAGAAAGGATTTCTTATAAAGTAGATTTATAAACTAATATTATCATTTCATCATGTTAATTTAAAGGTTTTCCAATGTAGATTAGTTAATTATGAACAGATGACAATATCATACATAGTAAATTTGTAATTATTTTCTCATTTTGTTTCATGGCTAATGCTCAATGCAGTGAAGCAAAGCTTTTTTGGATATCTTAGAATTTAAGAAAGTGTCCTCTGAGGTTTTAAAGAAATCCAAGATTATATTTTTACTTAAACCAGATACAAAAACTCTAAGCTTAAAGATGTAACTTTAAGCAGATGAACAATCTCCAAGCTTAGAAATCCTTTCAAGCTTTGAGCAGATACATCGTAATTTCATATACATTCTCTTTAAGAAGATTTACACAACAATGGTTCATAAATATCCCCTTCATTTAGCTTTATACATTGGGTCAAAGGTTGTCATTTCCCATTTCTACATAAAAAGCAAAACATTAAGTTATAAACTGGTCTTTGAATCCCAAAATGATTTCTATCTCATATGCAAATAAAATATGAAAATCAAGAACCATGAAAAAAGTATATCATAGATGGTAGGTATTTGCACTGATTGCCTTAATTAATGTTGTCTCTGAGTAATTTTTGTCTTAGCACTATCTCAATACTTCCCATTATGAACCGTATGGTAGTTTGAATGAGATGTCCCCTATAGCCTCAGGCATTCGGATGCTTGGTCTTTAGTTGGTAGTGATGTTTGTGTAGGATCAGGAAGTGTGTGGTCTTATTGGAGAAAATGTGTCACTGGCGAGTTTAAAAGTTTCATGCCATTTCCAATTTGTTCTCAGTTTCCTGCATATGGTTCAAGTTGTGAGCCCTGCTTTTATGGACATGCCTGTACTCTGTCATTATAGAATCTTATTTGTCTGGAATGAATAACATACCCTTTCTTCTACAAATTGTCTTGGTCAGGATAGAAACATAACCAATACAGAAGCTGCTCCCATCGAGTGGAACATTGCTGTGCCAGACCCAATCATGTAGTTTAGTGAAGGATTATGGGAGATTTTGGGACTTTATACTAGAAAAGCAGTTGAATGCTGCAATCAGAGCTTAATGGACCATCCTTGTAGGAGCTTGGAAGACAGTAGTGCTGAATGCAATGTGGTCTGTGGAGGCCTAATGCAAGAAGTTGCAGAGGGGAACAATATTAGCAATAGAACTAGAGACTACTCTTGTGATATTTTGGTTAAAAAAAAAAGTGTCCCCTTTCTGCCTTTGTCCTTAGAACTTGCTTGAGGCTAAACTAAAAAAGCAATAGACTAATTTCTTTGGTGGAGAAGATTTCAGACAGCCTAATATTAATTCTGTTGTATGGTTATTCATAATCACTTTTTTGTAGGTAGACAATAAAAAAGTACAAATGGAACAGGAAGAAATACAAAATGTACAATTTGAGGAGAAAAAAAAAGAGCACCAGGAAACTTAATGTAGCCAATGCTTGTGCTGAAAAAGATAAGGAGAAATCTGATTAACATTGGAGTAAAGGGAGCTGTGTCCTAGGGCAAAACTCCTCCTAGCTAAACTTCTAACTTATAAAAGGAAAAGCCTAAAGAATTTTCTGCTCCTAGATGTGAACAACAATCAAAACCCCCTGAAAACATGATTCAAGGGGGCAGAGTCTACCCCAAACTGGCAGCTGAACTTGACAATGTTACCCACATAGTACTGGCTTAGAATCATGAAGGATATACATATAAAAGGGTTGTAGAATCTTCCTCTGTGGCTACAGAGAGCTACTGAGGC
This sequence comes from Peromyscus attwateri, assembly GCA_902168425.1. NCBI lineage: Eukaryota > Metazoa > Chordata > Mammalia > Rodentia > Cricetidae > Peromyscus > Peromyscus attwateri. The sequence goes on along the minus strand of CABHPP010118995.1, from coordinate 12,538 downwards.
CAGGTAGTGTGTGTCAGGGCAGTCTTTGTATGAAGTCCCTGGAAAGGATAGAGGCCTTGACTGTGTGAAGTTGTGGAAATGAAGCCCAGCACTGAGGACTGTCCTGTCCAGCAGGGCTTCAACGGGTTCTCGACCACCCTAAGGATGGAATGATTAGGGACAGAAGACACAAAGGAAATACACCAAGTCAAGATTTCTGATCAAGGTGCAACTTTATTTTTCTCCAGGAAGGTTTATATAGTTCCTGCAGGTAGGGGGAGCAAGAGGCTGTTATCTGCATAAGGTGGGGCAAACTAGCAGGATGTTTACAGGGTGAAAAGGTCAAGGGCTCTATTCAATGTCCTGTAGCTAAGCAGCCTGACTGTAAGATGATCTAGTTCCCTGTCTTATGGGGGTCTGTACTTTTCCACTAACTAGAGGTTCTGTCCTTGTCCCTGACAGAGGACCCCAAAGATGTTGGAGATACTAGAGCCATGAGACATCTGCCAAGGAAAGCTGTGTTCGAGGAGTGGAACCAAACTAAAGAAAAAAAACATGTCACGGGCAGTAAAGTTGAAAGGGCAGGGCCATCTAAGCCCTTTGGCATTGGATATAGAGCTACAAGAATTGGTATTTGCTCTGCTGGATTTGGCCTTGTTCCACTCTAGTATTTCCTCATTATGCCACAATTTTTCCCTTTCAGAATGGTAATGTAAATTCTGTGTCATTGTATGTTGGGAGTATGCATTTTTATTTTACAGGGAGTTATAATTAAGAAATTGTCTTGAGTCCCAGAAGAGACCTTGGATTTTGAACTTGTAAACAGTGTTAGGATTTTTGAAGTTGGGCTAAATGTATGTTATATTAGGATATGACCACAAACCTACGGAGGTTAGGGAGTAGAATGTGATGGTCTGAATGAAATGTTTTCCATATTCTTGAACATTTAAATGTGTGGTCCCTAGTTGGTAGTGATGTTTGGGTAAGATTAGGAGGAGGTAAGTCTCTCGGGGCAGGCTTTGAGAGTTTAAAGACTTGTGCCGTTCCCAGTTCTTCTGCTTGTGGCTCCTGTTTGTGGCTCAAGATGTGAGTCCTCAGTTTTCTTTCCACCCCAGCTGCCAAGACTTCGCTCTACCATTGTAGACAATTATCCCAGATCCACTGTTTTTTCTACAATTTGTGTTGGCCATGGTGTTTTAATGCAGCAACAGAATGATAACAAATACAACCCATCACTTCCAGATGACTTTCTCATAACCAAGCACAGACCTGTGACTTCATCACAATATGATGATGATGACAGGGAGGTGGCTCTAAGTCATTATCTCATGTAGATGGAGTTTTGTCTCTGGGTCCCACTAAGCCCCGACAGTCAGACAGCCCACTTATAAAATAAACACACAGATGCTTATATTATTTACAAACTGTATGGCTGTGGCAGGCTTCTTGCTAACTGTTCTTATATCTTAAGTTAACCCATTTCTATTAATCTATAAGTTGCCATGTGGCTCATGGCTTACTGGTACCTTACATCTCCCTTGTCATAGCGGCAGCTGGCAGCGTCTGTTACTCAGCCTTCCACTTCCCAGAATTCTCTTCTCTGCTTGTCCCGCCTATACTTCCTGCCTGGCTACTGGCCAATTCAGCATTTTATTTATACAAAGCAATATCCACAGCAATCTCAAGTCCTTTTTTTGCTCCTCTTGGATTCTGTTTGACTATCTCATTCTAGTCATCTGTCCACACCATGTGAACAGACCTAGACATATGGATGAGGAGACAATGGAGAACACGCAAGGGTTCAAATACTAGCCAGGTAATGACCCAAAGCAGGTGTGGTACTTCCTGGATAAGCTTCAGTTTGCCCAAGATTCATAAAACATCTGAAAGCAGAATTATCTTTCCACTGAGTGTAGTCAGTTTCCAGACATTAGAATCACAAGCCTCACCAGTTGCAGATTGGCATAAACAGGAGCTGACCTTACAGAATGATAAGATCCAGGGACCCTGGACATGTTTGTGGATATTTCTAAACTGATTTTTCCACATAGAAACATAAAGTCTCTATCATATGGCTGTGAGGCTTAAATTTGTGTATTGAATACTGCCTTAGATGCAACTAAGACACAGCAATTGCTGTTACTGCTACTGCTGCTGTGATTGCAGTCTTAGTATTACAGCTGCTTCTATTAACAATATTTAAGTGAAAATAGTGGTATTTCAACATACTGGGGATCACATGGAGGAAGTAGCAACTTAGTTGTCCCTATAGTACCAGGGAAAGCTGAACAGCTAGAGATTCAGGCATGCAGAGGTATTGAAATAGTTGGCAGGAGGTCAGACTATATTGAAAATGGAAACAAATATAACTATATTTGCATAACGCTTCAGGTTACTTGTTGCAGTCTTAAAACAGTAGAAAATTTTATCTTCAGAAATGGAGAGTCTGAGCTTCCACTGGTTATTTCAAGTCATTCAGTTTGAGGCTTATGGTGCTTCCTTGAATCTCAGCATTTCGAGTGTAATAACAGAGAATTTCCTATCTGTCAGAATGCTAATTCATAGATCATGTTGTTTCAAGTGTTGAAAGCTTCTAAAGGATGTACGTGCATAAACTGTAAGCATGCTTGTGAAAAAGCCATTTTCTAACTCAGTATATGCTTAGTGTTCCTTTGTATTTTTCCAGGTATTTTTATAATTAAGCAGAAAGGCTTGGACTATAAACAGATTCATATTGAGAATTTACATATTTCGCATTTACTTCATACAGTGTGTACATTTGTGTGTCTGTGTGTGTGTGTGTGTGTGTGT
>CABHPP010118994.1:4442-38476 GCA_902168425.1 Peromyscus attwateri | reverse complement strand
TGTAATTCCATAAGCCTTGCTTGAATAAGACATATTCATCAGAGAGTTGAACTTCGGGTGGGCTAACACCTGAATATTAATTGCCACCTGCTGCACCTCCAGAATATAGCATTTAAAATGTTTTGATAACATTGGGCTTTTCATGACAATAAGACATATCTGCTCCTGACAACACCAGTTTACTTCAGGGAAGATGATGGACATCAAAGAAATTCCATGTGGAGCTTGCTTTCTTTATGGCAAAAGCTAGCCATTTGGGCAAGAAACTGCCCTTGCATCAACTATCTTATACAGAAACAAACAAACAAAAAAACAAACAAAAAATGGGCCACACAGTTAGGGATCTGGGTAATTTTGTCCTTTTGGCAGTAAGAAGCACATTGTCTTTGGGAGAATCTTCAGTGGAAGTCAAACCCTTTTCCACCCCACATTGTGTATAAAGGCAACATATTGGTCTAACTAGATTTTGGTTAACTTGACACAAGCTAGAGTCATTTGAGAAGAAGGAGCTTCAACTGAGAAGACAACCCTCCCAGATTGGCCCATGGAGCATTTTTGTGTCAAGTGACTGACTGATGTGGGAGGGCTCAGCCCACTGTGGGTGCTGCCAACCCTGGCAGATAGTTGTATAAGGAAGCAGGTAAGCAAGACTTGAGGAGTGAGAAAGCCAGGAAGCAGCATTCCTCCATGGCCTCTGCTTGAGTTTCTGCCTCCAGGTTCCTGCCCACTCAGGGATGGACTATTAATGAGGAAGTGTAAGATGAGATGAACCTTAGGATGTTTGGCAATGTTGTTACTACAGCAGTAGAATAGGACACACACACACAGGCACATCCACATACGCATAATTAAATCTAGATTCCACATGTGAGAGAAAACATGTAATATTTTGTCTTTCTTCCCGTTACCCTTCCTAGTTCCTCCCTCTGGAACTCTTCCTGACAGTTTCCCTTCTATTTTCCCTTAATGTCACATGTGTGTGCACATATACAAATGTATATATGTGTACCTGCCTGACTGGGCCTCAAGCTCTCTGGCTCCAACCCAGTCAATGGACATCAGGCACATTTACGCATTCCTCAGCACAAACTCAGAGGGTCAAGAGCCAGTTGATGTGCACAGGCACGTTCTCTGGCAGCTGTGTTAAGGCCACAATCCCTCCATCAGGATAAAACAAAATCAATAATGCAGGTTGGTCTTCCCAAAGCAGCGCTTCAAAATAAGCCCTCACTGTCAGCAATTCTGCCAAGAAAAGGAGGTTAGTCTGAGTTTCTGAACCTTGGCACTTCTGACATTTGGTTCTTACTGTGGGAAGCTGTCCTGTATGTATACTGTAGGATATTCAGGTTGCATCTTTGTGTTTAGCCTCTAGGTGACAGTAGTACCTCATATTTGTGACAACCAAAACCCTCACCGGATTTGCTGAAGCCCTCTGCACCTTAGTGGAGAACCAAGGCTTTAGTAAATCCCCTCTCCGTTGATTTTCCCAATTGAAAATATGAATATGCACAGCACAAGTGAGAGACAGGAGACGGGATGCAGATGGCGGAACGGGTAATGAAATCAGATCACAGGCTTATTTTAAGATTCAAGAAGAGAACATGTGAAAAGGTAGAGTTGGGGAATATTAGGGATCAGTTAGTCCCTTCACCAGGAACTTCATGGTGGAAGTTTATTACCACATTCGGTCTGGTTGAGGACAAGATACATATGCAGCTGTGTCTGCAGGCTAATGGTGGGTGCTATGGTTTGGATACAGTTTGAGTTGTGGAATCCCAGAGATTCACGTTATTAAAAGCTTGGTCCCTATAATGGTGATATTAGGAGGTAGGACCTTTAAAAGGTGAGGTAGATTGAGAGGTGGGAGCTGGCCCCTCCCTGTTCTCTGGTTTCCTGTCTTGTCATGGTCTAGTCCCTCAAGCACACGTTCTACCATGAGCCTGTTGGCCATGCTGTGCTGTTTGAGATTTAACCTCCTAAATCATCAACTAAAGAAACTTTTTCTTTCTGTTGCCTATGCTCACATGTTTTATATAGTCACAGAATAGATTAACCCACTAGATAATCCAAGTTGAAGCAGACTGTCGGGTGGATATTCTAATTTCCAATGCAGTTCTAGCTCTCAATAGAGCTTAATAGAATAGCACAAGTGGCTGGAGCCCACGACAGTGTGTAGCAAATGAAAGGAGCTGTAGACTAGCCTTAGTTAAGTGTCAATGTAGAGAAGAGCTCCGAGTGAGTTGTTAACCACCTATGTGGCAGTACCCAGTTCTGGAAATTCATTGGCTGTTTTGCCGAGACATCTTGAGTATATCTGCAGACAATCCTGAATATGAGGGCATTCGTATAGTCAATGCAAAAATGCACTGTGCTCCAGGATTCAGTTCTTGCTTTTCTCTGTAAACATCCAAACTGCACCATGCTGTACCATTCTTATATCTGGCAAAGAAGGACAGACATCTCTTCTTGGGCAGGCAGGACAGAGTGGTGTTGTTAGGTTGACAGTAAGACACTAAATAAGGACACTTCATGGAGATCGTCAAACCCCTCACCACCACACTGAGCACCCCAGATATTTATTTTGCATTAATGGCTATTGCTTTCACATCATATTACATCTATTTCATAATGCTTGGTTTAATCAAATCTCTATCAGCAAGTGGCTAAAGTAGTACTTCAGTTAAAAAAGCAAAAAATGAGAAACTCATGAGGACAACTTGACAATGGATTAAATGTAAAACATTTCACAGAGAAAGCAGACCTGGGTCGCATACCTGTTTGCTGATTCGTTCACTAGATTCAAAGCTGTGTGAGATTTAACAAAAATGTCTACCACTTTGACTTGTATTTTAGGTATCTAGCACTAAATTGTTGGCTGATAAAATGAATGAATTAAAATGTTCATATATGTAAGTCCAATGTTTTAATTACTACACATCTGCCCTGACTTTTTTCTACGATATGGCATTCACACAATACAGTCATTAGCAATTCATAAAGCACTCTTTATTCACCGTTTTCTGAATGCAATTAGTATTTTACTGGGCTTGAGTAGCTGTTGCAAAGTTGAAGCATTACAGTGAATTATGCGATATGTTTCTGAAAGCAGCAATCACAACGTGTGATAAATATGTGTAAACCTAAAAGCAAATGAAATGTGAAAGTGGCTGATATCTTAGTAGAGAGGGATCATGCTCTATACCTCGCCAAGTCATCAGTCAGCCTTCAGGCTAGCTCATAACATTTGAAGGCTGTAGACAAACCCAAGGATGCTACAGGCCTCCAGGTCTAATGCATTTCTCCTGTTTCATTAAAGACAATTTCTCTGAACAATCTATAATTTTATCCCTGGTAAATAAAGTATTTGTAGGTTATTTTTTATTGTTTGTAAATAATGCCTGGTTGAATCAGCTTCAGATTTCTTATGAAGAAAACTTGAATTCTAAATATTGGCCATAGGAGAAATGTCCATCTTACAGTAATTGTTTCTCTGGTAGTTGAATGAATAATGATTTTTGGAAAATATTTACAGCTTTTCTGCAAGTCCCCACTTCAATGTACATACGTAGTAGAAGTAGAACACTATAAGATGTGGGCTTCTGTGAAAGACACATTAAAGATGAAACATGGCTAATTTTTAACCATTCTGTCCAAATACTTTCTATCCTGCCCCCTAGCCTGCATACTTGTAGCTTGCTTTATTTGTATGGTCCACACCATGAAATCTAGTCCTCAGGGAGGAGGCTTTCAGGTCAGCTCCAGTTCTGGGGCCTCTAGACCCTGTTTCTGCAATGCATGGTGTCTTCAGCAACAGGGACTTCCCTTCTGCCTCTGGGGCATAACCATAGGCTGCAGCAATACTCTCCACTCTTTTGCAAGTCTCTTGGACCACCTGGACCCACACCTTAAAGAGTTCTTCTCATGCCTGGTGTTGGGGGTTTTGTTAGATATTCTTTGACTCTTGGAGGGACCATTGTCAGCCCAGATGGGAAAAGTTTATTTAAACTATATATGTATATTTATCCATGTACTTACGTGTATTATAGGCTGGGAGTAGATAGTTAATAGTATAATTCTTTGTTATGATTTTATCAGAGATCCTTACTATTATTCTTCTGTATTTATCTCCCTCCTTCTCCCTAAAAAGCCCCTCCCCCATAAGATAATTTATAACCTGCTATTCCCTCTCTCTTGCTCCTCCCACCCCTCTCCTTGGGCAATGGTGTAGCATGAATCTTAAAAGTCTTATTAATAAAATCAAACCTGAGCCGGGTATTGGGGTGAACACTGGAAGGTCAGAGACACAAAATAAGCCACAGCTACCTCACCTCGTCGGATCCTCAGCTGGTCTTGTTTCCTCAGACTGGAGGCCTCTGAGTCTTCATATCCGAATGGCTCTCAGCTGAACTGTGCTTCTTAAAAGCCTGAATGCTTAACCAGGCCAAATGCTTCTCCAGGCCAAATGCCTACCCAGGCCAAATGCCTCGAGTTTCTTCACGCCTTATATACCTTTCTGCTCTCTACCACCACTCCCTGGGATTAAAAGCTGGTTTACTGGGATTAAAGGCGTGTGTCACCATGCTTGGCTGTTTCCAATGTGGCCTTGAACTCACAGAGATCCAGAGGGATTTCTATCTCTGGAATGCTAGGATTAAAGGCGTGTGCTACCACTGCCTAACCTCTGTTTAATATTGTGGCTGTTCTGTTCTCTGACCCCAGATAAGTTTATTAGCATACACAATATTTTGGAGAACACATTACCCCCACACAATGGTCCTGTTTTCCTTTCCTGGTTTTTGCAGTTGCTCCAGGCTGTGTACTCATGTCTGAAGATTGGGAGCTAGGAGCCTCCAATGAGAGAACATACAATGGTTTTTCTCTTTTCTTTCTGGGTCTGAGTTACCTCACTCAGTATCATCTTTTCTAATTCTATCCATTACCCTGCAAATTTTTACTATTTCATTTTTCTTTATATCTATCATTCCATAGTGTACATGTACCACATTTTCATTATCCGTTTACTAGTTGGAGTATACTTGGGTTGTTTCCATTTTCTAACTATTGTGAATACCTAATGATCAGCCCTGAAAACATGCATACAAGTAACATTATACAGAGTGAGCAGGTTGTATTTTTGTATTTAGGAATATGAGGGGGTGTGTGCATACAAGTGTATGTAAACATATCTATAAATGTGTATGACAATAAAAAAGAGGCCATGAATTTGAAAGAGATCAGGGTGGAATATGTAGGTAATTTCTAAGGGGGGAGAGGGAAGGGAAGGAATGAAGTCATTGTAGTAATTATATTATAATCTCAAAAAAGAAAAGAAATATTTAAGTAAAGAAAGTAGTAAAATGTCCAGTATGTTCTGTGAAAGCCAGAGGAGCCATGCCTTTTTCTCCTTCACATCACCTACTATAAAAAAAGAGAAAGAAGCCATTTACTATGGCGTTTGGAAACCAAATCCAGTGTAACCAAGGGAGCATTTGAAAAGCCTTGTAGGACTTGCAGAACCCTCTGATAAGAACCGAAATGAAAAGGATGGAAGAATGAGTTTGGCCAAATAAATACTAATTTTATTACAACTTTACCTGTGATCTGAGTAACTTTGTTATATTATAAACTCCAGCTAATTTTTTATTTGCTTAGATTAATTAGTGACTAAGGAACAGTCACCATGTGTTTCACAGTAGCTATGCAACTAAGTCAACCCAAACACTAACACTACCTAGAGTGTCAGTAACACTCCTGTGTGTCCTTTCAAAGAGTGAAGGGGTGTACTTTCATTGCTCACACACGTTGATTCTGTGATTTGAGGCAAACCTCCCCAGGAAAGTGCTTTGCATAGTCAGAGCTAATGTTTCCAAGAAGCAGCTAGGTGAGCCCAAGATCCACATCATTTTCATACAGAACGGAAAGTTTTCCTGCCCTAGTGAAATCTTACATAAGCCATTTCCCCTGAGACCCAATTCTCAGTGGGATTTTTATTTTGCTCTTGCCTGGTCTGTTCCCTAAAGATTAGCTGTCCCTTCTACCCGAGATCTGTTTTCTGTTTTGCAGATTCATTGCACAGTCAAAATTAGCAGGAAATTCACAAACCTTCCCTTCCTGGGTACTCTCTAGTCCTAAATTACTGGAGCGGATCACACTGTCTCAGTGGTGAGCTGAGAAACAGCAATGGAGAAGGAAGGGTACGTGGTGCTCACATTGGAAATGGGTTATCTCCAAACGTGCTGTGTAGCAAACCTTTCACCACTCGTGTAGGGACCTACTTCAAAAGAACACAGCTGCTCTCTGGTATTTCAGAGAATGTTCTAGGAGAGGGAGTGATTATAGGACTTCTACCTTGAAATTTGTGGTCTAGACTTCTAATTCTGGCGTGCACGCACGTGTTGGCGTGTGTGTGTGTGTGTGTGTGTGTGTGTGTGTGTGTGTGTGTACTGTTATTCTGTCTTCCCTTCCTTGAGTATATTTAGCCTGTTTTATGGCTTGAATGTGAAATGCTCTGACTGGACCACGTATCTGAACACCCTTCCCAGTTGGTGGTGCTGTTTTGGGAAGTTGTGTGACCTGATTAGTGTAGGGATCACTGGGCATGGACTCTGATCTCCCTGCTTCTGTTTGCCACCACTTGAGGTCACATCATACCAGCCCCATCAGGATGGACTCTACTCTCTGAGCCAAAATAAAGCCTTCCTCTCTCAAGTTGCTTCTGGCAGGTGTTTTGTTATCAGGGCACAGAAGTAACCAATGCATTCTGTATGGTTGCAAGTCTTTTCAACTTGTCAAATTGGAGAATGTGCTATCTTTTCTTAATGGGGGCCCTCTGATACTAAGTCTAGGAAAATAGTCTGATTATAATTATAGACCTGTGATCAATAAATAGATGGTATTTTATGGCACTGTGGCTTGGCCACAATATGCCTTGGGGTTTGTGCTGTGGATATCGCTCTGTATAAATAAAAAGTTGATTGGCCAGTAGCCAGGCAGGAAGTGTAGGCGGGACAAGCAGAGAAGAGAATTCTGGGAACAGGAAGGCTGAGAGAGAAGACACTGCCAGCCGCCACCATAAGTAGCAACATGTAAGATACCAGTAAGCCACGAGCCATGTGGCAAGGTATAGATTTATAGAAATGGGTTAATTTAAGATGTAAGAACTAGATAGTTAGAAGCCTGAGCCATTAGGCCAAACAGTTTACATAATGTAAGAGTCTGTGTGCTTATTTTATAAGTGGGCTGCGGGACTGCCGGGGTTTGGCGGGAGCTGGAGAGAAACTCTCCAGCTACAGGTTTGAGAAAGGTTGACTTAATTATTACAGCATGTTTAATTATATTTTTATTGTAAGAGAAAAAGATTACAGAGTCCCCTTAAGTGTATTCTTTTATGATACTGTATGGTAATATGGGAAGACCGTGTTGAATCCTCTGATGGTTCAGAAGCCAAACAGGAACCGTTCTGTATTTTCTCAAAGAAAGTCTGGAGAGGAGGGAGATGGTGACACATACTGGGGCCCAAATAAAGCAGATGGGAAGCCTCTACTAAACAGTTACTCCCATCCATTCTGGTAGGATTGAGACTGAGGCTCCTCCAAACAAAATCTCAATGAAGTAGGAGAGGTCTTGCAAAATGACTATTGAGACTCTCAAATGTAGAGAGAAAACTTACCAAGCTTTATCACTGTCATACAGCTGTAGAGCCAGGAAGACCAGATTATTGAAATACGATAAATATGACTGTCAAGGCAAAGTACCCCAGATAAATGAAAGAGGTGATGAACAGCTGATATTGACCACAGAATGAATGAGCTTATTTTAGCTAATAGCTGCTGCATATAAGGTTTTTCACAACAAAGAATAATGCCTAAAGCCAGAAGTCAAGTGCAAATGGTTTCCTTTGTCCTGACATCTGGAGGAAAAGGAAGAAGGCCTGGGCAAAAGGTGAGCATGGACCAGGTAAAAATCAGTGTACTGTTAGGAAGTGTTGGTCCAGGGTCTCGCAATAATGGGAGACAGACCATGAAAGTCTATTAAACCAGAAGCAAACTTTGCTTCAGAAAAATAAAAAAGTAAAAATTAAAAAATGAAACACCACGGAACACAAAAAGCTTATCAGCTATCTGAGACCACAGCCAATGTTGGAATTCTGGGCTGTGGCAGTGAAGGCAGTTACTAGGCCCCTTTTATAGTATCAGGCACGGGGTGCATGCTAGAAGTCACGTAGAAATAACTATTAAAAGTTAACTTTGGTCCAGGCAGTTGTTGCTATAAGGGACGAGGGGGTTAAAAGTTAACCCCAGGCTGTTGACAGGGGAGCTGGCTGTAAAGCAGACAGCCATTGTTAGCAGTTAACCTTTAGAGCTGATGATTGTCAGTTTTCATCTCTTAAGCTTATAATTTTATATTTCTATATTCCTGGACCCTTCAGAAGATGGCCTTTAGGACAGCTATGTTTTGTAGTTTCCCTCTGAATTGAAACACTCCCTCGTAGAGAAAAGAGGGACATTCAGAAGACTCAGAAGCCAACACAACTTAACAAGGTTCAGGAAACTCTGATGCTTGGAGATTAGAGAGGCCTGTCTCTGAGGTTACATAAGTTCCCTAGTGGTGCTGATGGCAGATCATGCAGTGAGGCTCACAGAAGCAGCCTTTGTAAGTCCTCACCCATGCTGAGGGTGTGCCTTTGAGTCATCCACTCTCCAGTAAGTAAGCCCGATAACCTCAACAGCTCTCTATGTAGACTCGGGTGGAATCATTTCTTTGGTCTGCTGATAGTGCCTTATTTGGTATGAGTACAAGCTTATTTCTCTCCAGAAAAAGTTACCAAACAGATTGCCTTCACACTCCCCAAACAATGGGAAATTCTCAACAAAAGACTTGTTCTCTAAATGTTGGGGATGGAAGAAGGCTTGGATGAGGACGAGGGAGGCCTTGGGACTTCTGCAGATTTGATCCAACCTATTTAAATTTCCCCCAGGATTCTTGTGGGGACCTCAAGATGGGTCCTATCATTAGTTTTTGGAATGTCAGCCAGATGATATCACTTTAAAATGTAGCTGTATTCTGTAGTTATCCAAATCCCTCTCAGGAAAACTAAATGATTGTTAAACCCTTTCCCCAGAACAATAAGATGAGCAGGCTCTTCTTTACAGTTATAGATAATCCCCTGTGGGAAGGGAAAAACAAATTTAAGAATAACTGTCTTCAAAATTTTATAAAAAGTAAAACCTGAACTCTGGGCAAAAAAGCATGCTAGGAAGGACCAGGAACTTTCTGCTCATGCATGTTGAGCTAAAGACCCCCACATAGGAACTCCACGTTTGAAATAATGTTATAGCAGGAAGGTCAGAGGGAAACCCACCCAGATGGTCTTAAAAAAAAAAACTTCAAATCACGATTTAATTTGACTCCTTTAGTTAGCCTACAACACCTCCAGTACTTCCAGTAAAAAACTTGAAACTTCAGCAGGATGAAAAATAAATTAATTATTAATTAATTAAAAGCCAAATAAACAGAAAACAAAACAAAACCTTGATTTCTGGGCTGGAGAAATGACTCAGCAGTGGCTGCTCTCTCCAAAGGATCAGGGCTTGACTCCCAGCATCTACATGGCAGCTCACAACTGTCTGTTACTCCATCCCCAGGTACTCGGACACCCTCCTCTTCTGGCTTCATGGGCACTGCACCGATGTGGTACACAGGCATACTTGCAGGCAAAACACCCATACACATCAAATATAAAACAAAGGGAGAAAAACAAAACAAATGAAACTGATTTAGATGAATACTGATTCTTTCAGAACTTAGAGGCTGTAAGTGATATTGTCTAGGACGTTCAACAGTGGTATGCAACTGCATGCTTCAATGACTAATGTTCCAGAAACCTATGATTAGGTTCCATGATTTAAAAGATGCTGTTTGTGGTCTAGGGAGAAGACTCAGTGGTTAAGAGTGCTTGCTGCTCTTGCAGAGGATCAGAGTTCAATTCCTAGCACCCCCATGGCAGTTCACAACCTTCTGTAATTCCAGTTGTAGAGAATTTGATATTCTCTTTGGGGCTTTGCAGGCACCAAGCACATGTGTGGTACACATACATACATGCAGGCAAATATATATATATATATATATATATATATATATATATATATATAAATGAATACTTAAAAATTATGTATATAGACACATTTATATATTATACCCTAGAAAACAACTCTTACTTGCCTGAAGGGCAAGATTATAGCATAAATGCTTCCATGCTGCACTGCCTTTCCTCATAGGGAAATATTACTAAATTTCATTTACTTTTTCTTGGTTTTACTTTCATATATGTGGAGAGGTACACGTTGCTCTATTGCCTCCAATTTCTGTGTTTTTCTGCGATCCAAACTGTGGGCATGAGTGATTGGTAAGTGCAGTATTTACCCTAGGACTTAAGCTCAGAAAGATTTAAAGTTTCCTACAAGCAATTCTGCAAATGAAAAGAATTTGGGTAACAAAGGATAGGCTATACTTTGAGGGGAAAAAGAAGAGCAAATGACACCCCAAAGAGCTGAGAAGACTCCTAATAAATATGAGGAAGGAGATGTTCCTCAGTGTGGGTTGTACAGTGATGGGGGTTAAAAACATAGCTGCTCAACACCCAAGAGCCTGACTTTGATCCTAGGAGCTGATAAGAAGCTAGATATAGCGGCACAGATCTTCAACTCCCAGTGATCCTACAGCAGATTTGCAACCCTAGTGATTCTACAGCAGATCTTCAATCCCCATGATCCTACAGCAGATCTGCAATCCCTGTGATCCTACAGCAGATCTGCAACCCTGGTAATCCTACAGCAAGATGGGAGTCAGGCAAAGCAGACTTGTCCTGAAGCTTGTAGACTATTTATCCTGGGCTATACTTCTCAGCAGCAGAAATGAGAGACCCTGTCCTGTGAGGGTGGAAGGTAATAGTCAATTGAAAATTGTCTTCTAATCTCCATATGCATGCCATGAAATGCTCGTATGTGTGCATGCATGTATACATCCTCTCTCTCTCTCTCTCTCTCTCTCTCTCTCTCTCTCTCTCTCTCTCAATACTAAAACAAAGGATTTTTAAAGGATTGTGTATGAGGCAAGACATGGCTTCACATCCCTTGCTTTCCTTTAACCCAGGACTCTGGAGGCTGAGGCATGATTGCAGGTTCAAGGCTAGCCCAAACCACATAGCAAGACCCTGTTTTTGTTTATTTGTTTTTGTTTTTGTTTTTGTTTTTTTTCAAGACAGGTTTCTCTGTGTGTAGTCCAGGCTGTCCTGGAACTCGCTCTGTAGATCAAGCTGGCCTTAAACTCACAGAGATTCACCTGCCTCTACCTCCCTAGTGCTGAGATTAGACATGCTCCACCACTGCCCAGATAAGACCCTGGATTTTTTGTTTTATTTGTTTTGTTTTTTTAAGATTATATATGATTGAAAGTATAAATAAGCCTTCCTACCACAAAGACCCCATTCTCAAAAGTTCTTCCTTATAAGACTAAGTCTCCATTCCTTAAGGATTTACTGTCCACTGAAATTTGTGCTTTATAGATTAACTCTACACTAATGTTAACCAGGAATACACAAACTCTCCCTTCTTAAGCTCCTCCTAGTTCCAAGTTATGGAAAAAGTCTCAAATGAAAGGGTGATTGCTGGAAATCCAGTTTATAAACTATACAAAACATCAGACACGGGTCACTTCAATATGCTCAGAAATTTATCACTAATGTTTTCTTCCGATCGTGTTAAAGATCTTAACTCTGTGGACCTATGTGAAGTGCTGCAAGCCACAGGAAGATGTAAAGGAATTTAGCTACTATCACAAAAAGTCAAGGACTTTTCTGAAGGTCAAGCCATGGCTTAAGAAGTCTTGGTGATATTTTAGCTTTTGTATATATATTAGCTGGTTCCTACAAGGATTTTCTTGTAATGCTATGTGTGCTTCCAAGAACTCCTAACAGTGTGTTTACCTAAAATACCCATCAAGCATCTAAGGCCAAACGATCTGAACTGAGGGAAAAACCCTTGTGGAAATGATGCCTGTTTCCTGGGTCAGGCGGATAGCTTTATTTCTTGTGCAATTTAAGCTGAGATTCTCCTTTTTCTTACAGCCTTACTAACATTATAGACTCCTAACTTCTTATCTAACCATTTCTAGGAATGTAGACTGACATAAATCCCCCTTTTCTTGACACACTAACCTATCATTAGCTCTCAGTTGACCTCCTCCTTTACTACTCCCTTTTTGAATTGTAAAAGAAAACCTGATGGTCACTCCCTGAGGAAAACTCTTGTCTGCCTTTATGACCCTGTAAGAATTCAAGCTTACTTTGCTGACTTTGCTGACAAACTTACTGGTGACTTTGCTCGGCCAGAAGATTGCTATTGCTTGGGTTTATAACTAAATACCTCAGAGATCTTGGGAGACCGAAGAGGGATAAGGAGAAGTATAAGGAGACTTGGAGGAGGATTTGAGGGAGAGAACTTGAGGATGAGACAGAGAAGAGAAAAGAGAATGGAAGAACTAGATGGGTGAGAACTGGAGAGGAACGAACTAGATAGGGAGGAACTAGATTGAAGGGCTAGAAGGGAGTACTAGAAGAACAAGATGAGAAAGAACTAGATGGGGAAGAACAAGATGAGAAAGGAGGAGATGGAAAAGGAGCTGAGATGGGAAGGAACTAGACGGATGAGAATCTAGATGGGGCAGAATTAAGATGAGAGAATTAAGACAGAACTTAGAGGGAACAGCAGACAAATGAAGAGAGAAATCAGACAAGAAAGGAGTTAGGCATGAGAGCAGAATAGAAGCTGTGCAGAGAGAGATCTGGCTCAGAAGAATGAAGTGTATGGACTAAAGAGATTTGTGTGGATAGATTCATTTCATATCATCAAAGATTAAATTATCATCTGGTTGTAGATTCTTCCAGGACCCTGGGAGGGGACTATCAATAGTCCTCAAGGAGCTGGAATCCCATAGTCATCTATAGCGAAGGAGATAAGATAATAACCCTTCAAAATAATCCTGTTTGAAACAGAAAAATGAGGGACCTGACTCTTTAACCTATGTATCTTTCCTTGAGAAATCATGCTAAAGACTTTCCCTTGGAGCAAGAGGGTAAAGGTCCTTGAAAGAGACAACCTGCTATCTTCCAAGATGCTGGCTTATTAATAAAGACTTCATGACCCATCTTTCCTTCTTCTACCACTGTTCTACCACTTCATTCATAGATTCAGTAGTCAACAGTGACATGAATCTTCCGTGAACACACAAGTTATTTCCTATGCTTGCATTTAATAAATATGTTCTTGGCTTATCATGGGTAAATCTGAAAACAGTATCAGTTGTGTATTTCTCAGGTATTGTGTGAATGACCGAAATAAGCCATAGCATCAGACTCCAGCATTCATAAATGCCAACGCTTAGGGATGATGGTGACATGAATCAATCTTGTAATTCATGTCACATAGAAGTTAACACTTTACTCCCATTTACACACACATGCAAACACACACACACACACACACAAACACACTTGGCAATGTTTATATGCACACACACACACACACACACACACACACACACACACACACACACACGGCAGTGTTTATATGCACACAACTCCTTTTTCTCCATGCCTGCTAGTGTTACATTCATTGCTTTTGCTGTTCCATGACCCCATGTGCTCTAATTTGCTTTCTATTGTGATAAACACCATATCCAAAAACAACTCGGGGGAAAAATGTTTATTTGACTTACACTTAAAGGTCACAATCCATCACTGAGGAAACTAGAGCAAGAAATCTAGGCAGAAAATTGAATAGGAATTGTGGAGGAATTCTGTTTGCTGGTTCACATACTGGTAAATGCAGTGTTAGATAACTTATACAGACCAAGACAACCTACCTAGGGATGAAACTACCCAAGGTGGGCTGGGTCATCCTACCACAGGTAAGACTTAAGACAAAAATCCCACAATATGCCCACAGCCAGTTTGATGGAGGCAGTTCTTTTCAGATGAACTCAAGATATATCAAGCTGAGAATAAAAAATAACCAAGATACTGTGTAAACATACAATTACATCTTTTATAATGTCATCAACAAAATATAACAAATTTGTTATTACAGTTACTTTTCCTGGATATTTTTAGCATAAAAATATTAAATGAAGTTAATTATGTAATTTTCAGTCTATGTGACCTAAAGAGGGCTTTCCTTTTATTTATCTCATCAATGGAAAGTCTACTTGGTTCCTAATAAGCGCCCAGTAATGTGAGACCTCTCAGGTATCAAACTCTCCCCTTTGCTCACTTGGTTTTCTCTGACACTGCACTCTACTAAGAGTATCTGCTGACCTAAAGTGAAAGGTTCCTTGGAGAAGAATTCTTTGTCCAGGACACTGGCAGGCCAAGGATGGAAGACATTCCTTCCCAAGACATAGCCATAAGGAAAAGATGTCCTAGGATCCCACAGCTCAAGGGAGTGCAGATCGGCAGGGGTCAGTCCTGGTTATTAAGTGAGCAGATGCAGTAGGGTGCAAGTTCCTTATAGACACCACAATGTCCTTGCTTATCATTTAAGCTCCACAGAATTATCCCACCATGGGTAGAATGCTGCTTGTTGGGGAACATTCCTAATAACTAGGTCAGCTTCTAAAACATCATTGACTCATGTTTGGGGTAAAAAACAACACTCTCTGTACATGCATGTGAAAGCCAATCATGTTTGAGCACAATACTTCCATGGAAATATATTGGAGTGTTTCATTTTCCAAATCACAACAGTGCATGGCAAGCAGAGGACCAAAAGGGATTCTTCCCCTACTCCTATAATGTGACAATGGTGCCGGTTCTGTGCAGTTCAGGCTCAGGCTGGTATTTCACCTCTTCCCCCTTTGTCTCTGTAATAAATGGAACAATTTTTGATTATGTATGCTCTATTGACAGTAGGGTGCAGACAGATGTTAACACACATCTCCTGACATGGTACATATATGCAGCATTAGGGAAGGTGTTCCATATAAAATACCCATGACGTGTTCAAATCCATCTCTTTTCTTTTAAAATCTGTTATCTTAAGCCTACACAGAGTAGGTCTTAGTGACCTGGCTGCCTATCACTTTAAGAACAAATCCAATAGCTGGAGGTCACTGCCCACTCCACCCCCAGCTTGATATCAGTGTTCTGGTCCTTCTGTCACATTAGCTTGCACTGGAGAAATTGCTGTGCCATTTGGGGAAATTATAGTTGAAGGAAAGCATGGCAGTGACTGTGGGTGATCCCAGGATGCTTTCCTGCTAAGGCCATAACAAGCATGGGTACAAAATAGGCCATTGATCCACATTCACTTACCTGCTTCTCCATCTTTGCTATGGAGTTTTCATTGTCAGTCCACGGAAAGTCAGGTTTGTAGACATTTGTCCTACATTTGACCTACAGGTCACCATAGAACATTTGGAACAGTAGTAGTAACTAAGTACACATAATCTACATTTAATTAATAATAAGGACATTATTAGTTATAGCTTGATGCTCAAAAACATAATGCACAGTGACTTTTCTTAACTTTATTAATTTAATGTATTTCACATGTATTTACTTTTTGGGCTTTCTCATATTCTCTCTCTCTCTCTCTCTCTCTCTCTCTCTCTCTCTCTCTCTCTCTGTGTGTGTGTGTGTGTGTGTGTGTGCATGCGTATTGTGTCACCCATGCTTGTTCCTTGCACAGCCGTGGAGGGCACACCTCAACTTGCTATAGTTTCATCCATGCAGTTGTGTGAATGGGAAGACTAGAATAACAAAGGGGAGACTATGCTCAGAGGGGATCAGGAAGAGCAAAGAAAACCCCAAAGAGCTGACAGGAGAGCTAAACAGCAGGAAAGAGGAGAGAGGAGATGCAGAGGATGGGGAAGTGCTCCTGAACATGGGAGTGTGGGTCAGCAGACACAGAGCACATGGGTGCATGCTGGGCTTGCTGAGCCCAGGACCTAGGAACCACAGGACACTTTAATCAAGGGGAGAATTTTAAGCATTTACGTTCTCTAGTTTAACCCTATAGACTACAACTCCCATGGAGGTAAGTGAAGGGGATAAGGCTTAGTCACAACAGGACACCCAGTTGTCTGAAACATCCAGTGTCTGACACACATACCTTCCTTGACAGACCTAGTAAAGGTGTGTCACATGGGGCATGTAGCTGGAGAGCTTCTCTCCGGGTCCCGCCGAGCCCCAGCAGTCCGACAGCCCACTTATAAAATAAACACACAGACACTTAGATTATTTACAAACTGTATGGCCATGGCAGGCTTCTTGCTAACTGTTCTTATATCTTAAATTAACCCATTTTTTTTTTTTTGGTTTTTTGAGACAGGGTTTCTCTGTAGCTTTTGGAGCCTGTGCTGGACTAGCTCTCTAGACCAACTGGCCTCAAACTCACAGAGATCCACCTGCCTCTGCCTCCCAAGTGCTGGGATTACAGACGTGAGCCACCACCGCCCGGCGAAATTAACCCATTTTTATAAATCTATACCTTGACACGTGGCTCGTGGCTTATCAGCATCTTCACATGCTGCTTGTCATGGCGGTGGCTGGCAGTCTCTCCCCACTCAGCCTTCCACTTCCCAGAATTCTCCTCTCCTTGTCCCGCCTACTTCCTGCCTGGCCACTGGCCAATCAGTGGTTTATTTATACAGAACGATATCCACAGAACTTCCCCCCCCCCTTTTTTTTTTTAAAGGAAGGTTTTAACCTTTACATAGTAAAATTACAGATAACAAAACAATTACTAAGCAAGAATTACAGTTATAATATCTAGTCTATTTATAATAACTATTTGGTAAAATTAAAGAAGATATCCTATCTATCTTATATTTGCGAGTCTAAGGTTTTATATCTAACTTATCTTTTATCATAACTAAGGAAAAATGTAACTATCTAGCTTCAACTACATCAAAGACCTCAGAAGGATATACTATTACATGAGAAATGAGAGAGGGAGGCAAGCAACTTTCAGGGATATCCTTTCCATTCTATCAACAAATTACACTGGAAGACTTTGTGATTCAAGGAATTTTACTGAATATATTTTAGTTGAGGGGAAAATATCACATATAACACACTATCAATACCACAGAAAAACTGGACAAATCTCCTTATATCATTTTCTGTATGTAATGTCCCAGCAAGTTTCCTCGGCTTGGCTTTCCCCAAACTTAAGACTCTTATTAGCCATGAATGATTCTGCAGTAATGTGAGACCTCTCATCTTTCAAACTCTCCCCTTTGCTCACTTGGTTTTCTCTGACACTGCACTGTACTAAGAGTATCTGCTGACCTAAAGTAAAAGCTTCCTTGGAGAAGACCTCTTTGTCCAGGAAACTGGCAGGTAGAAGATGGAAGACTTGCATTCCCAAGACACAGACATAAAGAAAATATGTCCTTGGATCCCACAGCTCAAGGAAGTGCAGATCAGCAGGGGTCAGTCCTGGTCAGTAAGTGAGCAGGTGCAGTGGGGTACAAGTTCTTTATAGACAAACACCACAATGAGGGGTAACAAAGAGGTTGGAGAGAGAAACTGGGAAGGAGGCCGGGAACCCTCAGTTATGAGTATATTCACTTCACAGAGGTGAGCTGCATTCAGAACTCAGGGTTCACTCCCCCAGTGAGCCTCAGAGCCCTCTCATAGAACTGCAGGGCCTCTTCCTTGTCCCCCTTCAGTTTGTGGACTAACCCAAGCAAGCTGTAGCTCTCCACAAGTTGAACATGCTGACAAGCACGTCTTATGGCCACTGTCTCTAAAGCTATGAGTAGTCTCGTCCAAAAAAAGTTTTTTTCTTTCAGATTAAGACCTATTAAGTAGTGAGTGATAGCTTCATCCTCTGATTTCCGATGAAACTCTTGGTAACGGCCATAGCGTAAATGAATATCCTGCTCTTTGTGACACTCAAGATTCCTGTTCAGTAGCTTCAGGTTCAGCGCTTTCTGGAAATTTGCCTCTGCTTTTTCATATTGGCCAATTTCTGCCTGTACTTCAGCCATGCAAACATAAGCCATCTCAAATCTGGGCCTGAGTTTCACAGTCTCTTGAAATTCAAAAAGTGCCTGTTGTGCTGCCTGCTTTCTGGCCTGGTCATTGCTGGATGTCCTCAGTTGCATCACTTGTTGCTTATAGCAGAGTCCTAGTTGGTAATGCAGGTAGCCAGAGGCAGGTAACACCTGCAAGGCCCTGTGTAGCAGATGGAGAGCCTTGTCTAGGCAGCCTTTCCTTCGGTAATACTTGGCTATATAGCGAAAGATATAGTGTCGGCAGGATGTGCTACTGAGGGCTTCTTCAATGTGTGTTTCTGCTTCAGCTGCTTCTCCTAAATCCTGAAGCTTCAGGGCAAGATAAACTTTAATATTTGGATCTTTTGGATTTAACCTGACAGCCTTCCTTAGGGGTTCTAGAGAGATATTATTATCATCAAAGTCTGTGTGATAGGCTGCAACTGCATAGCCAATGTTGCATTCAGGGTTTTCAGGCTCCACTCTCAGAGCCATTTCAAAGCAGGTCCTGGCTCGTGCATAATACTGTCCTCCACACTTCAGCAAGGCCCAGCCTTGCTCACAGTCTATCTCAGCACACTCCATACTATAGCGGAAGGGACTGCCCAATTCCTTGCAAGTGTTCTCCACCTTGTCCAGGTAGGTCTGGGATAGTGTCAACCTTTCCATTTGGTAATGCACCCAGGCACAGTTGCCCCAGGTCACCAAGCTTCTCTTGCCCAACTGCTCTCTCTGGATCAAGGCTTCTGCTTCTTTCAAGCTCTGCAGGGCTTCCTCTAGATGGCCTTTCTGGTGTCTCACATAGGCCCGGAGGTTGAGCATTCCCACTGTGTTCTTGATGTCTAGGGACACAAGCTCCTCAGAGATCCTCATTTCCAAATCAGGTATGTTAATGTCTTCCAACAGCAGCTCCCATGTGAAGTGACAACTCAGCTGAATCAGACTCTCCATGACCGAATCATCACCACTAATCTCTCTGTGAGAAGGAAGCAGGTGATTTGTTATGAGAGAAATGATCCAAAAATTGCCAATTAACTCAAAATTAAACACATTTCCCAACATTCTTGCTTATTTCCTGAAAGTCTAACCGTTTGTTCCAGTAGAATTTCTTGATTATTTTAAATAAGTCTCTCATCTCCATTTATTTGTACTGCCAGAGACTTCTTGTACATGCATGTACATGTACCTGTACTTATGATCACAGGTTGTAAGTCAATCCTGTCAGTCAAGACTGGACATTGCACACAGATACAGGCACACAAACATACATGTCAGAGTCCTTATCTCAGATTTGGAACTCTAAAATTCTATTCCCCCTTTCCTTATGTCTTTGGACTATGTGTACAAGTTTATGCCACCTGAGCTGACATAGACAGGACCTGTCTGTGTGGTAAACACTGAATGTGGAGGAGAAGTCACTGGGGTCTGCCTATTTCATCTCAGACACCAACAAGGACCTGTTCTCCATAGGTGATGCAGAACAAATGGACATGCTCTCTGCCTTGTGACACTGGGGATATGACTCTTCTCTAGAACTTTCATCTTTGGACGATGTAGCTGGGGAGCTTCCGGAGAATAAGTCACAAAGAATCCCTTTATTTTAAAGATGCTTATACAACTTCATGCCTTTTCTTGTTTCCCTATAGAGCAGTACAAGTAGTTCCAAACTATGTATCACTCCTGTCTCAGAGAACCACCTATAGTATCTAGTCAGTTAGCTTTAGGGTAGTAACCCAAAAGCAAGCAGCTTGGAGATGAATCTGTGTTCAGAAGGAAAAAAGGCCCTTGGTCCTGTTGGTAGGTGTCTCTGCCAGAGACCAGAGATGCCATAGTGCTTACACCAGCTGTCTTCACTTTTCACCTGGCCATGCCAAGAATAGTAGAATACAGGTGTGCTGTCCTCTTAGGTCTTACCCATAACTGAGCACACTAGCATTGTGCCCATAAGGGTAGGCTAATGGAAACAGACAGCCATCTAGACATCTCATGGATCAGTCAATTGTTCAGGTTTGCTCACCCATACCTCATGCCTCCATCCATGAATGTTATGAACAATGCACTATCGACCATTGATGGCCCCTCTCTTCCATGTCCTAATTTTACAAGACCACAGTGGTTTTCAAACTTCTTAATCCTGTAGCCCTTTAATACAGGTAAGCATCTTGTGGTGACTGCCAACCTTGAAATTATTTCATTGCCACTTCATAACTGTAATTTTGCTACTGCTATGAATCATAATATAAGTATCTATATGTGTCCCCTAGATGGATGGTGAAACACAATTGAGAACTGCTGTAGAAAAGAAACTTTGTCTTCTTTCTTTCAGTGAAGTTCGCACTTACAATCCCACAATAAATCTTTTGGAAACCACCTTCTGTGGAGCATTAACATCAGTTTTCTATACTGTAAGATTGGAACATAAAACTACATTGACTCCATGGAAGCTTTGTGTGACTATGAGCTTTGGCACACTGAGTCCTGAATTAGAATTCACCTAAGTCTAGAAACCTTCTGTCCAACTCAAATCCTCTTCCTTTTCCTTTGACTAGTTTTCAATGCAGAACTTCCCTAAACATTATTGACTTGAGGACCATCTAGTGCATGGAAGAGGAAAAGGACCATGACTGAAATGATGTGATGTTTGGTCAGGATTGTGTCTTTTTCCTTCACCTCTACAAGGTATAGATTCATGGAAAGCTTCCCAGTCAGTGCAAACCTCAGCTTTCTCCTTCACCCGGGTTTTTCAATATGAACATCTTATACAAGTGCAATAGGTGCTGTGGGATGTTCTGTATGACAAATATGTTAATAAATAAAGCACTGATTGGCCGGTAGCCAGACAGGAAGTATAGGCGGGACTAACAGGGAGAAAGATTGAGGGAACAGGAAGGTGAGGGGGGAGACTGCTGGAGCCACCGCCAGGACAAGGAAGATGTAAAGTACCGGTAAGCCATGAGCCACGTGGCAAAGTATAGATTAATAGAAATGGGCTAAATATAAGAGTAAGAGCTAGACAATGACAGGCCTGAGCTAATGGCCAAGCAGTTTAAATAATGTAAGAGTCTGTGTGTTTATTTTATAAGTGGGTTCCAGGACTGGTGGGACTTGGAGCTGGAGAGAAATTCTCCAGCAACAAGTAGGAGAACAAGTGAGGAGACTGAGGTGGCTGCAAGGACACATGGACAACTGTCATTCTTCCCCTTAGTGATCTAAGCACTGGAACTGACATTCATCAGCTGATGTAGGCTCCTTCCTCAGCACTGCCTCCAGGTCCTGCTGCCCTGTACAGCCACACCTGTACCTTAGACCTCACACATATTTTAGCCTTTGGCAACTGTCAACTTTGTCTCTTTCACTGTAATCAGTCATTTAAGAATGGTAATGTAAGTGTGAAATGACACACAAAAGGTTGTTGAATTTGTAGAAATCAGTCACTGCAACAGAGAAGGTAAGAGAAAGTTGGAGAAGGGTCCATTTTGCCCAATGGATGCATAAAAGCTGTACATAAACAATGAACACAGAAAACTGTAAGAGTATTTAAAAGAAATTAAAATAGAAAGTAATGGAATAATAACTTGTATTAACGAGGCAAGGCGGCATTCACATGGTTCATTATAAAGAAAGGCCCATGAAGGAAAAACTGTTATCTACTAGTCTATGGAAGAAAATCTACCAGTAGGTGGAGACCTGCCCTTGTCTCCTCCAGTAAGAGCTATTCTATTTGGGGAGGTCCTTGATCTGGCTAATAATCTACCCTGGAGAGGCAAATTTACCTTCATCCACACTAAAGAGATAGAAGGTATACTTCTCCCTTCATTGAGGTAATGAATTTTCTTTCCCAGAATGTCTTCTCCCTCTAGTGCAATGCCTAACAGCTGCCATGAGTTTGGGCTGAGCCTGCCTGCCTTCTGAGCCCTGACCTGGAAAGGTAGGACTATTCTGCCAATCCCCCCATACTTGTCCTTTCTTTCCCCTCCCAGCCATGTGGCTGCTTGTATAACCTGTTGCTGTCCTTCAGGAAGGCTCAACACAATATGCGTGCGTATCCCATACCCCTGTTCTTCTCTGTTCTCCTATTCTTAGCATCTACTAAGATTGACAACTTGCTTGCCCTGGGGCTTGCCATTAAAATTCCAATAAATTATCCTGGAACTCCCTTTTCAGTCCATTTCTAAGTTCTTTTAAAAGGCAACTAAGCACCCTAAGAGGACACCCAGTCTTCACCTTATCACTAAGATAAATACAATTACCCAAAGAACCACAGATTCAATGCAATCCCTATTCGGAGGCACATGACAGTTTTGAAATGAAGCTTTAAATCTCAAATTGTATAAAATGTCCCAAGATGCTACAATATTAAAAGTGATTTTCGAAAGCATAGAATTAGACTCACTATAGTCTAAAACAATCAACATATTTTTGTGCTAGCATGAGTACTCCTGTAAGAGAAAAAGACATATATGCCATGGGGATTTAATTACATAAAGACCCAAGGGGCAGACACTGAATGCATGGCTGAGCCCTTCTGCCGAGGCTGCGACAGGAAAAAAAAAATGTGATCATAGAGGCTTACACAACAGAAATTTGCTACTTGTAACTTAGCAAATTATAAATCTCAGATTATGTTGTCTGCCTATATATTACCTCACTTAGTAGGTGTTTCTTCTTGAATTGCAGAGGGCCATATGCCTGTTCCATAATCAGGATGTCTTTCCTGTCTGAGCCATGAAATTTGAGTGTGTGTGTATTTTGTGTGTGTGTGTGTGTGTGTGTGTGAGTATGTGTGTGCATGTGTGTGGGTGGATGTGCGTGGATGTATGTGTGGATGTGTGCATGTATGTGTGTGTGTATGTGTGGGGGGGTTGTATTTATAAGGGGTGTCAATGTGAAGGCATGCATGTGAAGGTCAGAGGACAGCATTAGGCACTCATCTTTACCAGCTTGTGTTTGGAGAAGGAAAGCCAAGTGGTTCCCTCATTTCTCTCAGAACCCTGAGATTGTAATCCTCATGCTTGCTAGCCAAGACCTTGACCCACTCAACCATCTGAGCTCCACCATTTTATGTCTCCAAGGGAAGCAAGTGTGATGCTCATTCCCTCCTTTCTTATGGCATTTCAGATCTTAAGGAAAGTGGCTTGAGATTGGGGACCACAAAGAGAGCAGCATCAATGACCATGAAGGAAGCCAGTTTGCAGAGAAAACCTGTAGCCCTTCCTTTCCTAGGCATCAAGTAATGGACAGAGGATGCTCAAAATGCCCTTGATGTACCAACCTGGAGAGGAAACAGGGCTCTTTGTTCATGCCATGTAAATGGTCATGTGGAATGTCATTTTATATGCTGTTAATGTGTATTGCTCTGATTGGTTGATAAATAAAATGCTGATTGGCCAGTAGCCAGGCAGGAAGTATAGGCAGGATAAGTGGACAAGGAGAATGCTGGGAAAAGGAAGGCTGAGTCAGGGGTCATCAGGCAGACACAGAGGAAGCAAGATGGCAAGGCAGTGCTGAGAAATGGTACCAACCCACATGACTAAACATAGATAAGAATTATGGGTTAATTTGAATATAAGAGCTAGTCAGTAATAAGCCTGAGCTAATGACCAAGCAGTTAGTTATAAATAACATTAAGCCTCTGTGTGATTGTTCTATAAATGTCTGCAGGACTGTGGGTCTGGTGGGACACAGGAAACACCTCACTGCAATGAGCCTCATGGCCTAGTGTATCACGAAACTTAAAAGTTCTTATTAATAAAAACAAACCCAGAGCCAGGTATTGGGGTGAACCCTGAATGATCAGAGAAACAGAACAAGCCACAGTTACCTCACCTTTACAATTCCTTTGCTAATCATGTTTCCTCAGACTGGAAGCCTCTGAGTCCTCATCCAAATCGATCTCAGCTGAACTGCTGCTCAAAAGCCTAAAAGCTTAACCAGCTCTAGTTCCTGGTCCTCATGCCTTGTATAAATTTGTTCTTTCTGCCATCACTTCCTGGGAATAAAAGTGTGAGTCACCATGCCTGGCTGTTTCTAGTGTGGCTTTGAACTCATGGAGATCCAGATGAATCTCTGCCTCCTAAGTGATAGGATTAAAGGCATGTGTGCCACCATGTCTATCTAGTGGCTGTTCGTCTTCTTACCCCAGATAAGTTCATTAGGATGCACAATATATTGGGGGTCATAATATATCACCACAGCCCAGTGCTCTTTGGGCTTATCCCTCTGCTCACTAGTCCCTTCTCATTTTCCAGAGTGCTCTTTTGTAATGAAATGTGTCTATTTCTGTTACTAATCATGTGGCCCTGGTCCAGTTCATTGCTGTTGGACACAAATACTTGGATATTTCAAAAGTGCCCCAGGGAAGGTTTCCCAATTGTGACTAGACTCAGGTCTTTACCTGTAATACTTGGTGAGCCTGGCTAGAAAGAGACAAAGGCATAAGAAGTTTCTGTCCTCTCTGTCTCTGTCTCTGCCTGTATCTCTCTGTCTCTGTCTCTCTTCAAAATAAACTAATGCATGAATATCCCTTCTTTTACAGAGCACTTAGAAATGATGGAGAGATTTCTATAAGCAGATTAATCATGGCCCAGGGGAAAAAGATTCAATCCTGCTTTTCCTTGATTTCCCTGACTACAGCAGTGCACAGTGAATTAGAGATTGTGCCCACACCTTATGGGAAATAAAGGCATTGGCAGGGCAGCTAAAATCACCTGAAATCTGAACACCAGCTGTCCAGGAAGATCTGCCTAGTTGGGAGGCTAACAAGGATCCTGCTGGGGACCTGTGCCCCAAGGAGGAGGCACATGCACTTGTGCATAAGTCCTTGAAGCAGGAAAGCTGAGCAGCACAAGGGCAAGAGCCATTTGTGTGGGCAACCTGGACAGAGAGCAGGCAGGATCCCATAGCCCTGTGGTTTCTCAGGATCCCCTGTGAAGTTGGAGACCTCAAGCCTTTGTCATTCTGCAGGAATGCCTTTGCAAACCAAAGTCTTAAGCACCTGGGTCACTGACTCTATGATAACCATCACCTGACAGGTCTTACAGCCTTCTGCCCTCTACTTACTTTGACTCCATATTTTTCTACCACTGTGAACTCTGTATTCTATTTCATCATTCCCCAACAGCTCTCAGCCTCCTCCATATTCACGTACAATAGTTGGTCCTATGTATAAAGTCAGAAGAATAATCCTCCAAGTCAAGAGATGCTCACTGTAGCAAAGAGTCAGTGCAAACACCTGCACTGACTGGCACTTTTAATCTGAATAGCAATTTCAAACATAAAAACCCAGGGCAATTCACATGAATAAGACTCCCCTGGGTGCCTAGTTTTTCGTGAATATATATGGTAAATATTGCATATTCAGGGAATATATATGTCATATATATTCACACAGAAACCTTGAAGAGCATCTCAAGAGGTACATCTGCTGGGTACATCCCAAGGACAATGAAGGAGTGGAGTCAGGGGATGGGAAGGAGGACACTCTAAGCAGCTGCTCTGTTTGAGGGCTCTAAGTAGGTAGAGTGGTAACTTGTCCATTCCTGAAGTTCTCATTGGTAACTGTCTCTCTCTGTGAGATCCGCATGCTAAAGTCACCCCAGGAGTTTCCAACTACATGTGTGAGACAGCCTTAAAAACTAAAGCCAGCTTGCTGTTACCCATCCAGCCCCATGCCAACAGCACACCCATTAAACAGAGTCCCTGGACACTCAGGGCAATTAGCATCCTTGATCCCTTTTCAGTAGTAGAAAGAGAAGGCAGAAGACAGAACAAAGGAATTGAAGCAGACTCAGTCAGACCTGGTCACAAGCAAATGTTTGTGTCCTGGGTTCACTCAAACTGCAGAGCAGGGAAATCCTTACCCCATGGTTGCTGTGAAGGTGGCAGCAGTTTTCTGGGTTCTCACCAGGACAGGCTCCTCAGAATCCTGCCTTGACTCTCTGCTGTCTTGTGGACTTGCACACCAACCAACTGGACTATCAGGGCTGGGAGACAGCTCTGTGAGCTGTGGTGTGTGTGTGTGCTTTTATAGTCACAGTCGGAACTTGAAACAGAAAGTGAAACTAAAGCCTGCAGGTTTCTCCTCAGAAAAACTGAGGGCAAACAGGTGTGGGCCTTCTGTTCTTTACTCTGAACCAATGGGAAGAGGGAATCTTGAACAGAGTGACATGTCATTTCCGTTCAACTGTCTAAAGAGAGAGATGCCCGGCACCAGGACATGATGTTAGGGAGGGGTTGATGGAGGAGATGTGGACATATAGACCAGCCTGGCATCTCCACAAACACCATTGTTCCTCAGTCATAAGAACTGCAGTTCTGCACTGTCTGCTTGGAACTGAAGCACACTCATGCATTTGATGGCATGGCAAAAGGGAAGTTTGGGGATGGAGGAGTCCATGTGCAGATGAGTTCCCCTGCAGTCTGGAAGGTACTGCAGGTGTGATCATTCAAGTCCACTTCACTCTGCAGAGCCTCTCAATCTACCTGAGGCTTTAAGAGTTAACCCTTCATTAACTAGGCCAATTTCCCAGAGCCTACAGTCATGGAGACTTGCTTTCTGTTACTTTCTCCTGAGGTGTCTGTTTGTAAAGGGCTCTTGTTAACAGTCACAGCCGAATGAACAAGAGCCAAGCATGGAATCTCTAGAGAATGCTGTATTCACAGCCTTGATGCTATCCTGTGCTAAAGGCTGAGACCAGTGTAGGAACAGCAGAAGGTGGGGCTCAGAATGGTGGAGGCCGAGGTCAAGTCCCTTCCTCTGTTGTCTTGCTTTCTTGGTAACCTACTTTCTCAGCCCTGTTGGTGTCTGGTTCCTTAGCCCGGCCGTTCATTGCTGTGTCCCCAAATATAGTTCATCCTTCACTCTTCCAAATATAAAAAAATCATTGAAAGAGTCTTAAATATCTAACTCCATCTCCTTGATAGAATGATAAACTCTCAGGAAAGTTTCCCTGACCAGAGAGTTTTATCCCTAAACCTCAATAACCAGCTGAAACCATCAGGAGATGGGGGCTCATGGCCACTTTCCCAATGAAGTTTAATTATGAAGAACCCAGAGGTATGTGTCAGGAGGTGCTAGGTGTGTGACAGCGAGTATAAAAGCCTTTTATAAAGTCTGCCTCCTGGGATCAGTCACCAGAATCCTTATTGGGGCAGAGCATTAAATCTAGAGGGTTATGCTGTGACCTTTACAATATGTCATGACACATTTGCTCAGGGCCATAGCAGTATATGGCAGATGACAACTAGTGTCTGACAAGTCAACCCACCAGATGTGTATGTCCCTAATGAGGAGTCTCACGTGGCAAAGCCATGAGGTCACTGGTTGTGGAAACCAGTTCCTTTCTGTTTGTAACTTTCACAGATTCCACTGGCATGCCTCCCTAATAAGAAGAGCTGTGGGGTGCTTTCCATGGTGCTTTGGTAGTGTGTTTTACATCTCTGGACACACATTTAGCTATGGATTTCTGTTTGAGCTGTATACTTCTGATGAACAGAAATATTACCAGAGTATTCTTCTTTACCAACACAGGAAAGTAACAGTGTTCTGTATCCATGACAGCCTTTTTTAACTCATTTTGTGAAGACCTTAGACAAGTCCAAAATAGACTAAGCTGCCCTTACAGAAATTACACAAAGACTAATCCCAGTGTTGTTTATTGCTAAATTAAGGCCAGGCTGTTTACATCAAGACATAGTCTTGTAGTGGCTCCCTTTCTTCATGTGCCCTGACCACACAGGCTTCAGCCAATGGTTTAATGTCTGAGACCCCTCACCAACTTAGAGCTGTGTGCATGGGTCAATGTGACATTACTATCCTAAGAGAAACTACGTGACTTATCTGTGTTATGAGAATGGGTGGGGCCCTGAAAACGTAACTTATACTTGTCCAGAGTTTGGTTGTGGAGAGGCAGTGGCGGTGTGGCGAGAGATGGCCATGTAGAGCTATGTTTCAGCTGCTGCAGTATGTGAGTGAAGTGTGTGTGTGTGTGTGTGTGTGTGTGTGTGTGTGTGTGTGTGAGAGAGAGTGATGAAGATTCATGAGGAAAGTGTGAGGGAGTGAGTAGTTGAAAGCCTGAGTAAAGAGTGAGTGAATAATCTAGCAGAATTACGTGTGTGAGTGAGTGTGAGAGAGAGAGCTGTGTTAAAGAGCTGCTGCTATGTAGAGGAGCTGTGCCTAGGAACTGTGTAAAGAGCTGTCTGGTGAGAGATCTATGTAAATGAGATGTTCAGCTGTGGCTGTGTGGAGATTTGTACCTGAGTGGAGGCAATGAAGATGAAGTGGTGTAGAAAAAAGATGCAGAG
Source organism: Peromyscus attwateri (assembly GCA_902168425.1). Lineage (NCBI taxonomy): Eukaryota > Metazoa > Chordata > Mammalia > Rodentia > Cricetidae > Peromyscus > Peromyscus attwateri. Next base: position 10,117 of record CABHPP010118994.1, on the reverse strand, counting down.
GAGAAATATATGAACAGATAGATGTGTAGCCACGTGAAATATGTATGTATGTAAAGACATGGGGCTGTGTGCAGTATTGTGGAGATATGTAGCAGTGTGGAGACAGAAAGAGCCAGAGACCATTTCTTAAGATGAAGTAAAAGAGAAAGATATCATCAGAAGGCATGTGTGTTTCCTTATTTCACCAGTCATAGATAGATTAAAATTTATTACTAATTACCCTCAGATAAAAAAAAAGTTTCCTATCCTTCACTACTGTGAGGTATTCCTTTTGTTTTTGTTTTTGTTTTGTTTTTCGAGACAGGGTTTCTCTGTGTATCTTTGTGCCTTTCCTAGGTCTCACTCTGTAGACCAGGCTGGCCTTGAACTCACAAAAATCTGCCTGCCTCTGCCTCCCAAGTGCTGGGATTAAAGGTGTGTGTCACCAATGCCCAGCTGAGGCATTCCTTTTATTACCCTGAGAGAATTATGGAACCTGGTCTTTAGTGGGTAGCTGTTCCTGCTTTGATCTAGAAGCACCTCCCCTAGTGAGGCTTCGGGTAAATACCACTCCTACTTATGACCTGCCCCTGGGTTGGGGCTGAGATGGGAACACTTAAGACTGAAGATCCATATGGACTGGCCCTCTTAGTTCCTCATGATCCTGGATGCTGGAAGTCAGAGTTCTGCAGAGAACCCTGTTGGACTATACCTCACCTTCCCAGATCCTGTAACCTACCCCTTTACTGGCTGTAAATTACCCCCAAATAAACCTCCTTTTAACTACATGGAGTTGCCTTGTTAAATCCTCACAATACTGGTCTCTCACAGTCAGTGATACACATTGGTACCACCTCAATCACAAACATTCACAAGCCTGTCACATACCTCAGAAACGGACAGGAACAATACATTTTAAAAGCATGGGATTGAGCGACCCGGAGAGGTGGCTCAGAGGTTAGGCGGCCGTGCTGCGGTGTCCGAGGTGGCGAGTTCGGTTCCTCCCAGTGCAGTGTGTGTGTGTGTGTGTGTGTGTGTGTGTGTGTGTGTGTGTGTGTGTGTGAATGACTGGTGATCGATCGATCATTCATCGGAAAGGTTTTGCCGGGCAGTGGTGGCACACGCCTTTAATCCCAGCACTCGGGAGGCAGAGGCAGGCGGATCTCTGTGAGTTCGAGGCCAGCCTGGGCTACCAAGTGAGTTCCAGGAAAGGCGCAAAGCTACACAGAGAAACCCTGTCTCAAAAAACCAAAAAAAAAAAAAAAAAAAAAAAAAAAAGCATGGGATTGAAAGGACCATGGTGAAAAAGGGTCTTTACTCAAAATTGGCTTCTCTGTGCATTGAGTTTCTCTCTTTGAGCCTTAGCTGAGTGTGAAACTGACTGTGACAACTGTCTGCTCATCCACTTACAGGACAACTGAGCGAAATCCAGAGAGTCCACATACAGCTCCTCTGAACCAGCCCTGTAACTGCCCTGCATAGAGCTCCTTGAACTGACCTTCAAGTACATGGGAATTACTCCAGCCTCTGCCCTACAGGCAGCTTCTCAGAAGCATGTTGAGCTCAGGATATGTTCTATTTCCTCTAAGTTACTCCATGTTGTAGGTTTTTCAGGCTGTCCTGAAGGAGGCTGTTGCTAAAGGGACTCTATTTTATAAGCCAATCTAGATTCCATTTTGAGGAGATGTCACCAAACTTTGATCCATTGAACTGAGCCCATAAGTGTACCAAAATGATTCTTTCTTTAACAGTTCTATGCTGTATCTTCAAAAAGGTGAAACAAAGAAGAACAGGAAGGTCTTCATTTTTCCATCCTTACCTGAATGTTGTGAATAGTGTGAATGTTGCCTGCTCACACTCTCCTACTAATTATCATTGTTATCATTTCAGCTCCACAGAATTATCCCACAGTGGGTAGAATGCTGCTTGTCGGGAAACATTTCTAATAACTAGGTCAGCTTCTAAAACATTATTGACTCATGTTTGGGATAAAAGACAACGCTCTGTGTACATGCATGTGAAAGCCAATCATGTTTGAGCACAATACTTCCATGGAAATATATTGGAGTGTTTCCTTTTCCAAATCACAACAGTGCATGGCAAGCAGAGGACCAAAAGGGATTCTTCCCCTACTCCTATAAGGTGACATTGGTGCCGGTTCTGTGCGGTTCAGGCTCAGGCTGGTATTTCACCTCTTCCCCCTTTGTCTCTGTAATAAACGGAAGAATTTATGATGCTGGCCAAACAGTGTTAGGAAGAGAAGAAACAAAGAGCTAAGTGTATGTGGGTGCATGTGCCTACAATCATGTATATTTTATTACAAGTCAGTGCGTGTGTGTGTGTGTGTGTGTGTGTGTGTGTGTGTGTGTGTGTGTTTGTGGAATGCACAGTGAAGAGATAAATGGGAACGGGAAAATAAAGAAACCTTCAGGAAATGATGTGTCAGCATAGGCTATCAGACCCATCCCAGTTCTCCAAAGAAACTGCATGAGGCTGAACTTTTGTGAAAGACCACATCACCTCTGCTAGCTACAATATTCCTGGCTCATTAGTGAGTGATTGGAATGGGCTGGCAGATTTAAATCCTCACTACATGTTAGAATCATTAGAGAACATCTAAATGAATTGTGCTCAGGCTCTTGTATAGTCCAACTGAACACACCCCACAATCAGATTTAAAATCAGTTTTAAACCAATCAATCAAGCCAGGTGGTGGTGGCACACGCCTTTGATCACAGCACTACAGAAGCAGAGGCAGGCAGATCTCTGTGAGTTTGAGGCCAGCCTGGTCTACAGAGTGAGTTGCAGGACAGCCAGGACTGCTTCACAGAGAAATGCTGTCTGAGAAAATCAATCAATCAATCAAACAAACAAATCAGAATTCTCAGGTGATTATGCTGTGTACCTGGGTTTGAACCAGGGACAAAATGGTCCTAGGCATCCTCTATAAATTTCAAATTGCCTTACTGTTGATCTGGGACTCAGCTGAGAGTCCATTCCATCTTTCAGGGGTATGGTGAGATGCAGTATCCTTAATACATTGTACCTCTTGTTCATGGTGTCTCTCTAGAGAAGAAGATGGCCAGTGTCTTCCTAATGCAAAAGAAGACACGGGAAAAGAATGCGATTATGTATGTTCTATTCACAGTAGTGTGCAGACAGATGTTAACACATGTCTCCCGACATGGTACAAATATGCAGCATTAAGGAAAATGTTCCATACAAAATACCTATGACTTGTTCAAAGCCATCACTTTTCTTTAAAAATCTGTTATCTAAAGCCTACACAGAGTAGTTCTTAGTAACCTGGCATCCTATCACTTTAGAAACAAATCCAATAGCTGGAGGTCACTGCCCACTCCACCCCCAGCTTGATATCAGTGTTCTGATCCTTCTGTCACATTAGCAAGCACTGGAGAAATTGCTGTGCAATTTGGGTTAATTATAGTTGAAGGAAAGCATGACAGTGACTGTGGGTGATCCCAGGATGCTTTCCTGCTAAGGCCATAACAAGCGTGGGCACAAAATAAGACACTGATCCCCATTCACTTACCTGCTTCTCCATCTTTGCTATGGAGTTTTCATTGTCAGTCCACGGAAAGTCAGGTTTGTAGACATTTGTCCTACATTTGACCTACAGTTCACCATAGAACATTTAGAACAGTAGCAGTAACTAAGTACATACAATCTACATTGAATTAATAAGGACGTTATTAGTTATAGCTTGATACACAAAAACAATACACAGTGATTTTTCTTAACTTTATTAATTTAATGTATTTCACATGTATTTACTTTTTGGGCTTTCTCATATTCTCTGTCTCTCTGTCTCTGTCTCTCTGTCTCTCTGTCTCTGTCTCTGTCTCTGTGTGTGTGTGTGTGTGTGTGTGTATTGTGTCACCCATGCTTGTTCCTTGCACAGCTGTGGAGGGCACACCTCAACTTGCTGTATTTCATCCATGCAGTTGTGTGAATGGGAAGACTAGGATAACAAAGGGGAGACTATGCTCAGAGGGGATCAGGAAGAGCAAAGAAAACCCCAAAGAGCTGACAGGACAGCTAAACAGCAGGAACAAGGAGAGAGGAGATGCAGAGGATGGGGAAGTGCTCCTGAACATGGGCAGTGTGGGTCAGCAGACACAGAGCACATGGGCGCATGCTGGGCTTGCTGAGCCCAGGACCTCGGAACCACAGGACACTTTAATCAAGGGGAGAATTTTAAGCATTTACGTTCTCTAGTTTAGACCCTCCAGACTACAACTCTCATGGAGGTAAGTGAAAGGGACAAGACTTAGTCACAACAGGACACCCAGGTGCCTGGAACATCCAGTGTCTGACCCACATCATCCCTTGAGAAACCTTATAATGATGTGTCTCCATGGGCAAGTGTGAACATGGTTTCCTAGAAGAGAAGAGTCTGCCAAGTTCCCAGCCCCTGGCTTGTGAATCAAACTGCATGCCCTCCTGCTGTCCTCCAATCTTTCTCTCTCCTGTCTACTTTTCTTCCCCATCAGTTACTCTTCCTCTGCATTGATTGAGAGAATTAGGGAGCAGTATTCTGAGTTTCCCCTAGCTTGAATGTAATAAAAATTTTTTAGCTTATCAAAGAAACATCTATTAAAAATATCAACTGTATGTTCCCAGGTGTCAGGTGAATGAACCTAGCAACATAATTCACAATGACAAACATCAGCTGTCAGGTAAAAAGGCAGCATCAGTCACCATTACTATCCCATGATGTGGAGAATGAAATATAGCCTTCATTTTTTCACAGAATACTTGCAGGGTTTATATGCACAACTTTTTTTCCTGTCTGCCACTAGACTCCTGTTAATTGATTCTGTTATCCCAAGCCTTCTTGAGGACACTGAAAGGATATCCTTTCAATTCTATCAACAAATTACACTGGAAGACCTTGTGATTAAAGGAATTTTATTGAAAATATTTTAGTTGGGGGAAAAGCATCACGTATACCACACTATCAATAGCACAGAATGCAGGGCGTTTATCCACCAACCCCACAATTCCCCAGAGTTTTCTTGAGTGCGAGCAGCAGGAAATATTAGATAGAATGATTTCGAATTTGGAGATGAACAGATAGAAAATACAGAGAGCCTCAAGTGAGCCTGGAACATATTCCAATGAGCCCCAACTGTCTCTGTACCAGGGTATTTATAGAGACACCAAGGGGTAGAGCAAAAGACCTCCCCTCCAAGCACAGCCAAGTGCAGACCATCTTAGACACCTGCACTCAGGTCCGTGGTCCTAATCATCCTTCTATGTGGACCTGCTGGGTAAAGCCACAGGAACCTGAAAACAGGCTCCCACAGATCCCCTTTTCTTAATATATAAAAAGCAACTCATTATTAATGGCTTACAGCAATCTCCATAGCTGTTACACCTCCCAGTATGGGAGTAGAGGATGATAAAAATGGCATTTTATTTTTGGATTAGGTCCAAGGTGACTACAGCAGTCTTAGCTGCCTCAAGCCCTTTCTAAACCAAAAACTTAATGCAATTGCAAACTTAAAGAACCCCTTAGCTGGCCGGGCGTTGGTGGCGCACGCCTTTAATCCCAGCACTCGGGAGGCAGAGGCAGGCGGATCTCTGTGAGTTTGAGACTAGCCTGGGCTACCAAGTGAGCTCCAGGAAAGGCGCAAAGCTACACAGAGAAACCCTGTCTCGAAAAACCAATA